>JACEGR010008636.1:0-34815 GCA_014170235.1 Listronotus bonariensis | reverse complement strand
AGGTTTTAACTGTATTAAGCCACATACTATTTAGTTAACTAAACCGACGCGGCCTTTAGTTTTGGGACTGACAGATTTCGAATTGCAGGAAAACTGTTCTTTCTCTACGCACACAAGCATTTGGTCAGTTCTGTTTCTCTAGAACAAGAATATTTTTAACAAAACTTCTTGTACTTTTTATTATTAAATTAAAGGGTCTTTAAAACAAGGTGCTTTTTTTAGATCATGTCGTGGGCGTAACTATTGTGATCATGAAATACATACCAAATATAAAGTAATAATAATAATAATAAATTGTTTTAAATTATAACTTAGATTTTCTGTTGAGGAGAGGGGGTAACTGAAAAAATCATTTTTCGTTTAAATTAAAAATTTCTTTACCAAATGTTTCTTTTTATGCCAATACCATTAAGTATATAATTGGTGTAGGTCCCTGTCTTAGTTTTTAGATAAGATAATTTTAAAATCCTAGTTACGTTTACATTAAATACCTACTAGTGACTCATTTTCGCAAAAAAATATTTTTTGTGATTTATCAAAATTTCAATAAACAAGTAGACATTTTTTTTATCAAGTTTAAACTTTTTATACTAATTTTAAATGCTTACAATTTAAATTTGAAATTTTCTTATTTAAATTCACGTTTTTTTTATTTCTTATGCTTGGCCACTTTTTCCTGTATTGTATTTTTTTGTTGGACCTTGCGGCATATTTCACTTGAAAATTGGTGTAGTAGTAGCAGTGTAATTCGAAAAATTATATTTACTCTAGAAAAATTATTACTGTAAAGAAATATGTAAATAATCAACAAAAAGGTCTTATTTAGATAGCCTAATCAGTTAAATTATCAATTTCTTACTTTTGGAGCTGCATATTCATCAAACAGAACAATTTTTTATGAGTCAACCCTTTTTCTCCTAATTTCTTGCAATTTGTTCAAAAATTAAAAAAAACTTTGCGGAAATAAATCACCCTAATAAATACACAATAAAGTTTGCGTGATACAAGTTGATTTTAATACTATTTTTTGCCAAATGATTCATAAACCAAAAGCTTTAGGCAAAACCTTTATGACACCTTTTAAATCCGCTACTGATGCAATAAAATAACAAAAGCACAAAAAAATTATAGTGGATTACCTTGAATTATTTCCTGCCTTATCCGTAGTAAAGTAGATCAGAACAAGTCGTGACCCATTAGGAGGCTATGATTCATAATTATAATAATTTTTATAAAAAGTTTAAGGATCCCGTGTATTTACTATAGTTAATTATACACAGGGTGTCTTAAAATTCTGAAATGTATGACGTATATTCCAAACCGTTTTTATTTTTGCAGTAAAACTTATTTATCAACATTATTTTAAATGAAGGATTGAATAAATGTACAATTGTTATATGTATATGGGTCCACATTTATTTTATTCTGAAAGCAATACCGCCAAGTACACAAAAAATGATAAAGTAAACAAACTTTTCGAAGGCACATAGCGCTGACATAGCCTGATTTCCTATTTTTAGATAAATAAATAAAAACACTGCTAAAACACATGTAACGTACTTAAAAAACATCCTCTTATTTCGCCTCTGTATTGCCATAAAACCGGTGGCACGTGGCGTGGAACTAGAAACTCGTCGAGTTGAATATTTTTGCTGCAATAAATTATTTTCCACAAAAGGGTTTATTTACTTTATCATTTTTTGTGTACTTTGCGGTACTACTTTCAGAATGAACTAAATGTGGACCCATCTATAGTTACTTAGTAAGTGCACGGTTGCGAACTGTATTAGCAGGGATTAATTTTATTAAAAGTTCAGTGGTATACAGGGTGGATCAAAAAGAATAAAAACTGCTTAGGAGTAAAGTATTTTTATAAAAAGAAGGTAAAAAACTGTTTTCAAGACTACTTATTTAGAATTTAAGGTTATGCTTAAATACCAAGCCTTTTTATTATTTTTGTAATTTTAAATTATCTTCTCCCTTCTTTCATAAGAAATTAAAACATATTTTTTTTTACAAACTAAAAGACATAAAACAAATCGGATTACATAATCTGGATTGGGATTTCTAAAACAAATTTAGTGGTGCAAATAAATCATTGCTTACTTGACTCGTTTTGGAGATACAGTGTATTTTTAAATTTTTGGCCAGTCACTTGTAACTTTCTTCATATTATATTGTAAAAAAAAATTGTAAATAAGAAAGTTTTAGCGATTTTCACGTAGAATTCAGCGACGTAAATATATTTTTTTATTTATTTTTTTTAAGTTATAACACAAAGTTGTTTTTTTTATGGAACACCCTGTATAGTTTATCATCAGGTAAAAGGAATTTTAAAATCTTTAAAAGAATTTATTTATTTATTTTTCAATAGTTTTGGAAATTTGACCATCATAAGGATTTTTTTATTGAAACAACCCTATGATTTATTTACATTACTGAATTTGCTTTAAAAATCTAAACCGAGAATGTGCGATCAGATTTGTTCTCTTAAGATTAAGGCTAAACTAACAAATTTTACTAAAATAAGAGTTTTCAAAATTTTAAGAAAAGTTTAACGTCCTGTATCTTAAGAAAAATTTGTGGACCCATGTTATACAAATGTTTTGTCATAAAATTATTAACTTAACTTTAAAGAGACCCTGAAGAGTAAAGTGAACAGAAAGTTAAAAGAATAAATGAACAATATATGTGAATTTGATCATTATGCTTGTAAAATGTTTTTAATTGATACAAGAACAAATTTCATTAATAAATTTCCTAAATAAATGTATGGAATTAACAAAAATTATGAATATTTTATAATTTTGAAGTCTCCAGTAATAGTCTTTAAAATGTGCGGAAAGAATAGTACAGTGGCGCCTTTACCAAAAGGCTGAGTAGGCTGAAGCCCATGGCGGCATTTTTAGGGGGCGGCAGATATGTGTAATGAAAATTTTGTCGGATTTCGAATTCAATTTTATACCTATAATTAAAAGAAATGAAAGTGAGAAGCAAAGAAGAAGAAAGGGGCGGCAAAAATAAAATAGCCTATGGGCGTCAAACATGCAAGTGCGCCTCTGGAATGCTACCACAAATTCCTAAAGCTAAAGCGATTTAAAATTGTCGTTAGGGTGTTAAAAATTTAATGTGGTTTCACTTTTTATAAATAATTTTAGTGATTAAAAGATGTATTGTCACATTATTTTACCAGTGGCAGTTTTAGAAGGTAAAAAATAAGAATCATCATAAATTAAGAACGAAATAATTCTCAAGCGCCATTCTGTATAAAGATTTAGGTTTAAAATTCTTATTCTTCAAGATATTTTACATAGAAAAGGTAACTTGTTTAAAGTTAATTTAGGCAGTCATTTTTAGGATATCTGGATGTAAAAAAATCATTTCCTATATGGCAGGTCTATAGTATGCAATGTATTTCAGAAATAGATGTTTATTTTTTTAAGTGATTTTAAGAAAAGTGTAAATAAACTGTGTCCCAATGTACTAAATGACTTAACTTTTGGGATACAAATCAACGACGATAATTCAGTTAAATCTACTTAGTGGGTATTTATTATTTAGGTTTATTATATTTTGCATTTAGGCACGTATTTTTAATGTTATGTAAGTGGAGCTAGTGCTTCCACTCATATGCAAAATATATTATGTTATCGGCAATTGTATTAAATTTGTAATTTGTAATTTGTCATTTATTGTGTTTGTTAAATAAATAAATTAATTAAAGTACAGAGGGATAAGAAAAAAATTTAGCAACCCTTTATCTTAAAAGTAAAGCCATTTAGCATTTAGGACATAATTTATTTGAACCTTACTTCTAAAAATTACTTTAGAATATTAACATTTATTTCTAAAACACATTCCATGTATAGCATAGACCTGATTCAGAAACTGATTTTTTAAATCCAGATATCTCAAAAATTGCTGCCTAAATTAACTTTTACCAAGTATACCTTTTTATGTGAAATATGTTGAAGAATAAAAATTATAACTTAAAGTCACATATAGAGTGGCTTGCAAAAGTTATTTTGTTTTAAATTTATGCAAGTTACGGCAGGTAGAGCCCACTATAGTAAACTATAAAGTTGATACAATATTCTATTTCTTTTCCTTCAAAATCCCGCTCTAGCCAAATATTGTTGACAAAAATTTTTGTTAACTACTTATCGGACCCCTTGCCAATTTTAATAAGTATTGCCTTACGGAGATTTTTAAGGGGCTGATTATGAATCTGAAGACTTTTTAGTCGGTAACGTTTCGTTTTTGAGATATCCATCATCAAACCTAACCAGAAAACTTACTTAAATTCTCCCTTCTTTTTGCACAAAATTCTTGAGTTTTATGCCAAATTGGCACTCAATATTTAGTTTTAACCTGTTAAACACTCATTTTTTTTCCATAAAATTGCATAGCTTTACTTTTAAGAAGCTTTGCAATTTTATGAAAAAAAAATAGTGGCAGCCTAGCGTTAAATCAAGAATTGTTTGCAAAGAGAAGGAAAAATATAGTTAAAATAAGGTAAATTTTCTTTTCAAGTATCATGATGGATATTTAGAAAACAAAATGTTGCCTACTAAAAATTCTTTTAGATTTCTAATAAGTGCCCCAAAGAAACCCCCTATGACAAAAATCCTGAAAATCGGCGTGGTGTTCAAAATATTACCAATTTTTTGTAAAAAAACTAAAAACAAAATAAATTTTAATCACCCTATATCTACAAAACTGTCTACTTTTGGACTGAGGTAAGTTGGTTTAAATTGTCGTATTTTAGCCTGAGAAGTGTGTGGTAACATTTTTTGCACCTTTTAGAGTATAATGCATTCAAACGTAAAAATAAAATATTTTACACTATATTAATTTTTTAGATCAAATTATTGCTAGTGCTACCAAAAACGATATAAATAATTATGATAAAGCAAAACAAAATAAAATATTCTTGCAGTATAACGTGTCACTGTAAAATGCATGAATAAATCAAATCACGACTGACACCGAAAAACAGTTTAAGTAGATTTTTATATAACAGCCTTATCTAGATGATTTGTAATTGACATGCTTTACCTATTTCAGTTTTATTTTTTGTCGCTTACTATCATGCATTATGTAATAATAATATTTATAACATAACTAATATTAAGAAGTTTTGAGTGGCTGTATGCACCAATCCAAGACGTGCAAAATTTTTATTTATTTCAAGCTATGGCAAAGCGCTTTCGGTTTACGCCATCATGAGTGCCATTTTGTTATCCTACGACACAGGCTAATATTAGTGCGAATATCGATCGAATCGAATCGAATTGAATATTAATATTCGATTCGAAATTCAAATCGAGTAATTCGAATTTTCGAATTATTTGTGTATTTGTTAATTATTTGAAATTCGACGAATAGTTCGAAAATTTTTGAATAGTTCAAATATTTTTGAATAATTCACGAATAATGCGAACTATTCACTAATTATCAAAATATGAATGGAATCTTTATTTTATCCAACTGAGATTCCATAACATCGGGCATCAAAATATTCTACTGACCCATAATATCCTTTTTGATTAAAAATTAATTATTTGAAGAAGGCAATTGCTAAATTTTTTATTTTAATATAAATAAATAATAAATAAAATCCTTTTTTTATATTTTTAATATAAAATTTTTGAAAGACCCTGTACAAAATGCAAAAGATAAATTATTTTTCAAGTTTAGTACCAGATTTATGAAATATCCTGTATGATGAATATGTGAAATACAATAATTTTTAACATTTTAAACACAATGTATTAAGGGTATTTTTTAAAAAGCGCAAAAAAAGTTTATATGTATATGTATACCTTACATTTTAACCTTACTTTTGTTGGCCGGATATACTTAAATATCCTGTAAATAGAAATTAAAAAAATTCAGAATACTCTTTTTTATTTAAAATATTTAATTAAAAACCTATTGTTTTGAGAAGAACGTTGTCTTATTTACAAATTTTTGTTACACCCTGTATGGTGCACAAAAAATCTGGCCAATTTTAAGTTTTAAATATTGTGTGTATATTTATTTGCTTACTATATATATACCATACTATATATGTATACCAGGAGTTCAATTCACAATATTTTTTCCAGAAGTTTTAAAACACCCCATATATAAAAACTATATTTAGACTTAAATTCCCTAATAATGTTTTCAATTTATAATTTTTGAAAGATTCGCCGTATAATGCAAATGATGAAATATTTTTAAATTCCGGTATTAGTTTTGTTAAACACCCTGTATAATATATGGAAAAAACTATATTTTTTAGATTTTCATAATAATTGTTTTATTTATGTAAATAAATTTTTGGTTCAAATAAAATCTTATTATATTTAAATATCACGCATAACAAATCCTACATTCAACATCTTCGGAAATTCGCGATTACTACAAGAATTCGTAATAATTCGAAAAAATTCGAATATTCGAAAAAATTTTGAATTATTCGATATTTCTCGAATTATTCGGAATTTTTCGAATTATTTGGGAACTTTCGAATAATTCGAATTTACGAATTATTCGATTCGAAACTCGAATTCATATTTGATTCGATACGAATTATTCGTAAGTTCGAATTATTCGCACACCTCTAGCTAATATCCATCAAGGAACCACTACTACGAGTACAAATTGTATAAAACATGTGTGTGTTTTCTTGATGGATATTAACCTGTGTCATAGGATGACAAAATGGCACTGATGATGGTGTAAACCGAAAGCGCTTTGCCATAGCTTGTAATACATTTTTAAAAAAATTGCACGTATATACAAACTTGGTCTTTCTTTTCCATTACTTATATTGTTTCAAAGTTAGAATCCAACATTAATTTACATATATTAGGCCCAACAAATATCCCTTCTTTCACTTTAGCTTCTTATAAATAAGCAATTTGTTCACGCAATATGTAAAAACATCTTTAGGCAAAGCTTTTACAAATTGTTTCACTAAGCCCAATTTTATGTGTAGTGTTGGTAGAAGAATCTTTTAGGATGAACTAAAGTTGCATGCAAATATTCTTTTCGCTGGGTGTTCTGCAGGGCCATTGTTTTTGGAACAATGTTGTCCCTTGCTTTGCTCTCCGTCTCACATGTTACACATGGGAACTTCATAAATTCGTTTTATACACCAAGAAGCGTGAAGATCAGTGGCTGATTTACATATTTGCCGCCTGTAGGCTATTAATTTTTGCCGCCCTTTTTTTTTAATTTTTTGGTTGGGAAAAAAGAATTACCATACCATAAAAAAGGTCCTTACATTCATTTTTCTACTCATGCAATGTTTCTTCATCGAAAATAACAATTTAATCTGCCGCCCCCTAAAAATTTGCTATCTAGGCTCCAGCCTACTCAGCCTGCTGTTAAATCCAACGCTGAGGGAGATAACTTTTATATCTTCACACAATATCCAATTATGAGCTGTATAGTTAATTTTCTCCAAAACTGTATTGGGATTTTCGTAAGTTTCTTTTATATGGATCAAATAATTGGGAATAAGGCGTAGGTATTTTTATTGTTTAATAATACATCTTTTAAACTAATTTTTGATATGTCTAAAAAAATTATCCAATCTTCCATTATCTACTCAATGCCAAATTTATTTACTAGGCGGTCAATACTATGGCAATAAACTCCATTTTCGTCCCGACTAAAATATTGTGCAAACTGTTTATCTTTTAATCTAAAATCATAAATCGATGTTCCAGGTTTCATTGATTTTTTTTCTTTTAGTCTAGATCCAAGCAATTCTGATATTTCACGAGTTAAACTCAAATCTGTCTCTAAACTATTTAATTTAGCTTTTGTGAACAACTTTGGTTTAAATTATTCTTAAGAATATTTAAAATCGATTTTAGGGGATTTATTTTTTCAGATAATTAAGTGGGCTGTAAAAAATTCTTATTGGATTTGGACTCAAGTGGCATAGAAACAGGATGCTCCAGTCCATGTCCTACTGGCCGATTAATTGAAGAAGAAACGTCCAGATAAACAAATGCTTGTTTATTTTTAGAGTTATGTCCAGAAACATTTATACTAAAATTAACAATCTTTTGAATGATTGTTTTGCTCTCTCCATACCATGAGTACTGCAAATTTAAAAGCTTTTTTCCTTTCTTGTACCATTTTCCAAGATCCTGGACACAAATATAATAATACTTTGCCAGGAGTTTACATTTGTCTTGATTACCGATTTTTAACGGTTTAAAAATAGGATACCTTTTAATTCTAAACAAATTTTCCAAATAATATAATGTTTCAAGTTCAAAATTAAAGGTAGTTTTCTCTTATGGTAAATTCGTTAATTTGCTCTTACCTCATATACGCTATGATGTATATGCATTTGGATCATTTTTTTTTTTTAATTTTGGTGCATGCAGAGATTTTTAACAAAAAAAAATAAGAAATTACAAAAAAAAGGTTTTCCATATATTTTAACATTAACGATAGTCACTGTATAAAGTTTTCTTCCTAATTTTTATTGAGGAATATAAAAGTTTGTCTATAGAGTTACTGAACACTGAACACCCCGTAAAAATATAGTATATTTCCTAACTAGAGCTGAAAGTGCCACTTTTCCGCACACGACTGCAGTTAAACGAACGACGCCTAGCGGAGTTCGGTTAAGCAGTCAAGTGCGAAAAAGGCACTTTTGGCACGTATTACGACCGTAAGGAAAATATAAAAACATTATTTTCCCATTTTTTTATATTTTTACAAAATGCCATCTAATACCCTACTTGTACTTATTAATATTAATGGTCAATGTACCATTTGTGGCATTTTGCAGGTTAATAAGCAAATTAAAGGAGTTTTATTGTTGTGGAAATATTGGTGTCTGTTGAATTTGTTTCTTCCACCTTTCGCGTTGGTTTGGCAAGACAAAATTTTCTTTTAGACGTGAAGTTCATACACATCCTTTATTGCGACTCGCTAATATATGATTTGATACTTTGTACTTGTCCGCACTAATGCGTTAAAATAGTGTGGAAAAGTACTTTTCCGATCTAGTGCGGAAAAGTAACTATTTTAGAACTAAAATGCATGTGGAAAAGTAAACTTTTTCGTATAACAGTAGATAAATACATTATTTACACTTAGCTTTTAATTATTTGGCCAACTAAACTTATAAGCTCGAAATAAAAAGGTTGAACTACTTACAACCACCACAAAACTTTGCAAATTTAAATATACAGTGATTTATAGTCTAATTTTACGGTAGTTTTTGTTTTAAATTACCTGTCCGCTTTAGTCAATTTTGATTGTTCTGTTTAAGGTTCTTTTGTGATTTAAACCACATCAATTTTAATTTATAAGGGATATTAAAAAAAAGGTGTATCATATTAAAGTGAAGAGTTGCAAAACCACAAAAACATAATTAATACCAGAATTTGTTAAGAAAAAACAGTTTAGTGGTCAAATTGGATTAGTCAAGCACAATAATTGCGCTCTAATAAAAATATTTTGTATATTTTAATAAAATGTAAACGTATAAAGATATTTTATTTTTATATAAAAAAAAATGATTGGTATTATAAGTTTTAAATTAGCATGTTGCTAGTCTTCAATCTTACTTCACAGTGACACATCGTAATCAAAGATATGTCGCCTACTTAAGTACCTAGGTACTTTATTAATACGACCGTATGGATCGTCTAACGTATCGGGTGTGTAAGTCATTTTTCAATAGAATTGGGAAGTTTGTGAAGTCATTGATTAAAAAATAGGAGCTGTTTCTCTTCTTTTTATGCCCTTATTGAAAACAAAGGCATAGGAAATCTACCTAGAACAACAAAGGATAATTTCACGTCCTGGTAAATGACAGATGGAATCTTAAAGTATTTTTATTAACATCTGCTAAAAATAAATAAATTTTATTTAGGTGTTTTTTTATTAGCATTTTAATTAATAGAAATGTGGTATATAATTAATGTCGTTTAAAATCGAAATATTTTTTCATCCACTGCACTTGGGCTCCGGCAGGATGACATCTAGGGGATGCAAAAAATTTAAAATGTTGAAGAGCAAGAAAAAAAGACCTAATGTAATTAAAAAACATTTTTATACAGGGTGTTTCTAAACAAATTCCAAAAATTTTAGGAGATGATTTTCCACCAAAAAATAGGGATAAAACTTTATATGAATATATGTCCTAAACGTCGTAGTTTTTGAACTACGGGGTATTAATTTTTTTAAATATTATTTTTTATTATAACTTTTATACCCATATATTTTTTAAAATTTTGGTGACGCACCTTTTGCACCAGAAGACATTTTTTGGCTCACAAAAATAAAATAATTTGTACCAGTGTCGTTCATGAGGGGTTTTAAGTTTTTTTAAGAGAAAATAGTACTTCACTGCATAAAGTTTTTGCATTTGTTTAGAAACACCCTGTATGCTAAGACCAAAAAAATAAATATCTTCTCCATACATTTTCTTTTGTATTCGTATAACGTGCATTTAAAAGCCAGAGGTGTGCAAAATCCTTTAAAAAGCAAATAAAACTTGATTTTTACCCTAAAAATGCACTATTTTATACATTTTCCGACACTACCTAAAAGTCAGGGGGTTTAAGAACAACTCCTTGAATCCCCCTCTCGGCGTCTATGCACATTGGTACACAAATAATACAGCAATAATAATGAGCGCACCAAAAACTAGAATTTATTTGTCTGTTAACATTAATATTTGGGCGTGCTTGCAAAACTGGCAACGATTAATGATTCAAATAGTCATGATTAGTCGAGCCTTTTAATTTCTTTTATTTAATTGCCATTTTCATTTTTTGCATTAAGTAAACTTGGTTCCACTGAATAAAAGCAATATTGGAGTTGGAATAAATGTAACGCTACTTTTTATTTATAAATAATTTGTTTTTAAAACAGACATTTTAATACTTACACATTACACGACTAGATTGTATGGGCGCCAATGTATCAAGCATTATTCTCATGGAGTTTGCAGAATCATGTTTAGAATAAAATGCTGATTACGACGATCCATCATGCCAACTCGAATTTTGGTCAGGATTTTTTAAACAGAAATTGGTTTAACAGTTAAGATAAATTGTAAAATAAAAAATATATATATTTATTTTTTGACTATTTTTCAACCGAAAACGATTTTTACATTTCTTCAAAAATGAATATTTATTAAGTTATAATCATTTAAACAATTGAAGAAGAGGAAATTGTGCCATCTTTACTATTTAAATAATTTATGACATAATAAAAAATTTTACATGATGTATTTTTTGATGAAATCCTCGAACTTTTTGTAGTGCACTGTTAGCGACTTGACAATATTAAAGTCCTAGATATTTTTTAAAATTTCTTAACAAAGTGTATTTTCTTGTTTTCAAACCCCAGAAATATTTGCACTTTCTCTGTATAGATATGGTCTCCATATAAATAGCACCCAGATCGGCATGGTGTGTTCCAAATACCACGACAACTAAGCTTAGCTGCGACACCTTAGGGTAGTTGTCGTGGAAACTGAAACACACTAGGTCGATCTGGGTGCTATTTATATGGGAATATATGTATCTATACCGCAAAAGTGCAAAGATTTGTGGGGATTAAAAACAAGAAAATACACTTTGTTAAGAAATTTAAAAAATATCTAGAAATCAAAATTTTCAGATCGTTAATGTTTGTCAAAATGTCATGTCAAATTTTTTATATTGTCGTACATTACTTACGGCCTCTTTTCACCAAGCTCTGACAAATTTTTATAATACTGATAGCCTGCTTTTTAAGCCTAAAAGGCAGACTACCAGTTCTGATAAATATTTGTCAGAGCTTGATGAATACGGCCGTTAAATGTTAAAGTCTGGCCTAATTGCTTATTTTTTATTTGTTTAAATGATTATAACTTAATTATTTTTATTTTCGGAAAAAATGTAAAAATCGTTTTCGATTGAAAAATAGTCAAAAAATTAAATAATTTTTTAAAATTTTATTTTATGTTAAAAAACCAATGTACCTTAACCGTTAAAATGATTGAGGTTTAAAAAAAATCTAACCAAAATTTAAGCTGGCATTATGGATCATCGTAATCAGCATTTTATTCCTGAACATGACTTTGCAAAAGAATCCATAAAAAAATGTTTGTTACATTGGCGCCCATACGACTATTCAACTAGTTTTTCAGCATGTAATGAACAAAAAATAATTAACATACTTTGTCATACTAATGACATCTTATTACCACAGAATAAGCCTTGACTCAACAAAATACCTATTTAGTTGGTCACGGTACCACAGCACTTTCTATTTAAGATAAAAAGTCATACCGCACACTCTGGTTCATTGTTTGGTCTAACTGGTTGCATAAAATGGTAATGTGAAAACAAAAGTTCAATGTAATGTGGTCACTAATGTTTTAATTTAACGAATATACTTTTTCCAAAGAATATAAAATTCCAAATTATAAAAATTTGTTTTTTTACTATATTACGGCTTAAAATTAGTGATTTACGTTATAAGTCCGGTAGGTGACTTATTACAGAACGAGATGTTTACTGGAATATAAACGAGTACTGTAATAACACCTAACGGACGTGTATCGTATGATATTTTATTTCATACTGTCTTGAATGAATGAAAATTCATGTGAATAAATATTATTTATAAAACTTTAAAAAAACATGTTGTTAGTTTCATATTATTTCACTTAAACTACGATAACAGCCTTGTTCCAGAGCCGTATTAACCATTAGGCTGACTAGGCTACAGCCTAGGGAGCCATGAAAAAATAGGCGCCAGACAGGGGAGTAATAGGCACTAGACAGGAGAGTTTTTAAACAAGTTTAGGTCGGGTGGGGACTTTTGGTGACTAATTTTTCTTTGAATAAGGTGCTTTGGAATGAAATAGGCGCAAAAAAGAGGGAAGGACCGTTTTTTTGCTCTTCAAAAATTATTTTGGTGTTTTGGTGGAAAATAGGCGCTCCGGGAATTCTAGCCTAGGGCGCCTCAAACAGTTAATACAGCCCTGCCTTGTTCTCCATATCATAGGTAACTATAATTATTCTTCGCTTGTCACTGTCAAATTGATAAAAAAATATTATATTAGTTTTAGCTCCTAAACGGCATTAAATAGGTAACGCTAGATAGGTCCAAATTAAAAGAAATTACAAAATTTAGTAAAACAGAATATTTTTGAAAATGTAAAAATAAGTCTGTTTTATGGTAATATGATAATTTTCATTTACCAAAGTTGGTAGATAAATATATTTTACAAGTAGAAGTTCCTAAATGGTAATAAATAGGTAACGCTAGATATAGGTTTAAATAAAATAGAAATTACCAACTTTAGTTAAACAAAATACTTTAGAAAATGTAATAAGAAGTCTGTTTTGTAGTAATCTAATCGTTTTTATTTACTAAAGTTGGTAAAAAAAACATATTTTAAGTACAAGTAGAAATTCCTATATATCTTAATATCAGATGAAAATCGCTTTATATGAATATTTAAAGATTTAATTTCATTTGGCATCCAAAATTGACATTAATCAAGGCATAACAACAATGATCACGTGGATATTTATAATGATAGATGACAGCGTTACTAGGCAACACATTACGGTACCAGGTGCCGTAATGTGCAATTTACCGGCCCCAAATTAATACAGGGAAAGTGGATTTACTGGACAGTATGAAATAAAAGTTTTTTCAATGTCTTTTACCTATTTAGACCTTAAAAGTTTTCTGTAAAAATTTATTTATTTTTATTTGCAAGATCCTCCTTTTATATTAATTTTCTGTTGTCTTTATTTATTTAGTGAGAATACTCCGAAAACAATGGTTATATTATCCCTGCTTTATTTTAATATAAATTTCAATAAATTAGTTACGTTATATAGGGTGTTCTGTAATTGCTGCATTGCGTATTTCTAAACAAGTTTTAAATAAAAAAAGTTTATATAAACATAGGTTTGGAAACAGGGCCGGATTTAAGGGGAGGGGGCAGGTAGGGCAAGTTTTCCGGGTCCCCAACAATAAAGGAAGGGTACACATATTTTATTCATGACGACTTTTTTTGCTCTTTATGCTCTTCAAGTTTTTCTGGTTACAACATTTTATTACTTATTTATTGCTGAGGACCGTTTTTTTGGGTACAATATGCCTTTACTTTTACTTTTAGGGGGCCCCACAGGCTTATTGCCCCAGGGCCCCTACACCTCTAAATCCGACCCTGTCTGGAAATGCATTAATGTGTTTGGCTCTTTAATAATATAAAAAAAATATTGATAGCTTTGTATTGTAAGTAACTTAATATTAAATATTTCATTATTTTATTTCTTTTAAATCAATAATAACTTTTATTATATTGTGTAGAAGCAGAATTGTTTCTTCATAATGTATAAAAGTTTTAATATTCTTAAAATGTTAAATAAACTTTTAAATTTTATTCTGGAGAAAAGCCAAATAATATTTTGTTTAAATTTAATCTCCCAGAAAACAAATAAAACATAAAAATATCTTTATCTAACACTTACATATAATATCTACATAATTGATCAGATTTTGAGGATATAAAGTGTACTATAAGTCACTAGTGAGCTAAAGTACCCTTTAGCTCACTAGTGAATTATAGACAATACAAAATTTTGTTGCTGGTGTTGACAATGACAAGTAACAAATAACGGATGACGTTTTCAAATTATTTTCGATATTAAAAACGATTTATACGAAAGTGTTGGATAAAATTTTGTATTAGACACGTGAGTTATTACATATAAGTCACTTAAGAAAATTACTCTCTCGCCCTTCGGGCTCGAGAGTTAAACTTTTCTTGCGTGACTTATATATAATATAACTCACTTATCTAATAAATAACTATTAAACTGGTATTTTCACCACTAAGGAGCTTAGTTAAGTTAAAGTTCAGTGACGCAGCAAGATTTCCAACCAAAAAATGTACGCCACTGATGTTTATTGTATTATTATATTTTTTTTTTTTTTTAATTAAGAAAATAACAATACAGCTTTTGGTCTTTTAATATTTTTCCTAGCTTGCTTTATTCTCGAGAAAAAACTTTATATATTATATCTCCAAATCATGCAATAAACATACGGAACATTTTCTTTTGAAACTATTTTATATGGGATGTTAAAATTCGAGAAGCACCAACGGGATCTAGGGAACGGTAAGAGATACATGGTTATTTAAATTGTGGCAAAGATGAGCATGTTAGTGCTTAACAATACTCCATTTTAAAAATACACAAATTTACAACCGTTTCCGAATTATCCGAAAAAACGAAAAAAAAACGTTTTTTTTTAATTTATTTGACGAGATATTTTAAAACAGACGACATATTATTATTGCCCTTTCTGTTTAATAAAATAATGTCATTAAATAAAAGATCCGACGTTTCGTCTTTAACCCACCATCATCAACTTTGTTTTTTTTAAATAAGCGGACTTTTTGGTTTTAAACTTGATAAACTTGTATCTTAATTCTAAATTCAACGATATATCACACTTTTTATTCGATGTTTTAAACAGAAAAATCATCATTTACTATTTTGCCATTAAGAATTGCGATTTTAGTTTAAACGATCGTGGAAATTTTATTTGAAGCTTATTATACACCCATTTTGTTCTTGGCCAAGGGCTGTCAAACGTATAACTCTTTCTTCTTACCTGTGCATGCATTTTTGCAAAAATTGGTTAAACTGTCTATTCAAGCATAAATAGAGTGCACATTATGTACAATGTTCATTTGTACCGGGTGTCAATAAATTTACACCTTCCCTAATTTTTTACTTTTTATACTTTTAAAAATATTAGTTTTCTAGGCTAATTCTGTAGTTTCCGAATTAGTAATCATATTTTTATTATCTCTTAAGATGTACAGGGTACGGTAAAAGTATGATTTTTTTTTATAAGTAACATAAAAATAAATTATTTCAATATTAAAAAGATATTTTAAAAACTTAAAAAAATACTACATATTTTATACCTTTTCCAATTAGTTTTTAAAATATTGCCTTGCAAACCTGAAGAATAATTTTTAATTTCTATTAGAAACGTAATTAATTTACCTTTCCCTAACATTTTTATTTTTAAGGTATAAAAGATATAAAAACACCTCCACTTTCTTAGGGTGATTCTGTAGTATCTGCATCTTTTATCAAAATTATTTTTCTCTTAAGATATCACAGAGTTCGACAATAAGTATACTTTGTTTTAATGGAACACCCTGTATACCATTTAAAAGATAATTTAAAATGCGTTACAAAAATGCCATATGTTATAGGTCTATCTTTAATGGTTTCGGAAATATGGCTATAAATTATTAGGTAATTATTACCATAATACGACCTACGAGTACTTATTCTCTAGATTCGGATGACCATATTTCCGAAACTAATAAAGATAGATATATAGCTAATATATATATTTAATACAATTTGTTTAAATAAATTTCTAAGTTAAGAAACTATTTGACAAACTTCTTTAAAGCAAATATCAGGGTAAAAAACAAACAACACACCAATCACGATAAAATTGAGGTTAAGTAGTTGCCCTAGTTGCCAAGTATCAATTTTTAATTCATTGTTTTGATAGTTTTAAAGTTTTGCATCATATATTTAACAAAAAATAGGACGTGTTCTAATTTTTCAAATAAATTTGCGAAGACCACCTTGAATTTCTTTGACATCCAATTTTCTGTTTTACATTATTAAGTTTATTCCAGGTAAACTTGATTCAACTTATTTGACAAGAAGTTTAATAAGTGTAAAACCAGCTTTTTAAATGTGGTTTTTTTTTAAAGCTCTTTAAAAATCTTTTCATTAATGATATAATTTAGAGGGTTATCCATAAATAAATATATACTTTTTGTCCTACCCTGTACATAATTAACCCAATAAACTTATATACAGGGTAATTCAAAAATCGATCACGAAACCTAAGGGGGATTCTACTTGACAAAATAAGGGGTAGAGCTTCATATAATTTTTTTTAAATGTCATTCGTTTTCGAGTTACAAGCCCTCAAAGTTCAATTTTTATTTTGGTTTTTCGCTATATTGCATTTATTTTTTTAACCAATCCAGTTGATATTTGGCACACAAATCGAGCTTTGCAGATTCTTAAATTTTAAGACAATAGTACTTTTTTAATACTTTGATTGGATTTTTGTACAATAAAAAGTAAAAGTTAAAGGGGGGGTGTAAATTTATAACTTGACACCCATTACATATACTTAAACACGACCTAACCCGTAGCTTGACTTGGCAAGAATAAAAAATAAAATAGTTGACATTTAGAAAGTTAATCATAAAAAGGTTAATTATGATTTACCATATGATCTTAATCTATTTGATTTTGTTTAGTTAATTATACATTTAATATTGAAAGCAGTCATGGGTTAACTTCTATTATTTCTTACTTGTATAGCCAACCTTTACGTTTATTAAGAGCATATAGAATAAATTTTGTATGTCATAATTAGATAAATATATTGTACAATAATTTGCATTGTAAAATAAAGCATAAAGCACATAGGAGTGTCTAACTCTTAAATTGATGAAGTATTATCATAAGTGACAGGGTCGTAACCTAATAAATTAGGAGGTATTTTCGTAGTAGGGGAAACTAGTCTAAAATAACATATGCAGTGATTATTGAAATTACCGTACAGAAGTTTAAACAAACTATTATTTGGCTTCTCTCCAGAATTAAATTAAAAAGTTTATTTAAAATTTTAGGATAATTAAAACTTTTATATATTATTAAGACCTATTCTGCTCTTACACAATATAATAAAAGTTATGATTACTTTAAAAGAAATAAAATAATGAAATATTAAATATTAAGTTAGGTACAATAAAAAGGTTTCAATCTATAAACAAAAGTTTTTAGCTCTCGGTTGAAATTATTTAAATTCAATAAAATAAAATCACACCCCCACAGACGCTCAGGTCTACCCATGGTCTACCTGATCGAAAGAACTGTACAGTTTTTTATTCAGGTAGACCTGAGTGTGTGTGGGCAAAACTCTACAGTTTTTTAACCTGTTCAGACGACCGAAGTAAAATCAAAAATATCTTATTTGTACCCGCCACAGACACTCAGGTCGACCGTAGAGGTTGTAAAGTTTTTTCACCTGTTTATTTTAAAAGGCGACTGAAGCCGGCATCCTTTGTGAACTCGAGGGTGAACTGGTTTATTTGTAATTGAAAAAATACATAGTTATTGATTATGGCAACAGAATTTTTTAAACAATGCAAAACATTTTTTGGGTTGTTTTTTTTAATTAAAAAAGAATAAACTATAGGTAAACTCCATTGAATAACTTACTGATTTTAAATATAATTTAAATGTCATAAAAAATACTAAAATTAAATAAATGTAAAATACAAGGTGTCCCATAAATAAAAGCTTGTGTGTGCGCAGTTTTTCTCTCCGGTAGTCTGGAGTGCATATAGGGTGTTTCCCAATTTACGGTAAAAAATTAAAGGTTGTTTTGTAAGATAATACAATTGAAACTTGAGATTATACTCCCAAGTCGGACCTATACTTAAAAGGTAAAAGTTAATATTTTGTTTTATTAATTATAGACTTTACCATAACTTTTAGCAAACCAATAGCGGTTCTTTGTTTCAAATTATAAAAAAGTGTTTGAACGACAACAAATGGGGAAAGGTCGCTTCTTATTCGGATCTTAGACTAATTGCATATCACTATGTGAAAGTAATGACAAATTTTAAAGAAAATAACAAAAACATTTAAACTAACGACTTTTAATGAATCAGGTGTCTTTTAAATTTGTTCAATGTCTGGGTGTCCAGAGGCAAGTAATTAGGTTAATTTTATTTTCGTTTTCTTAAAAAGTAAGTGAGATAAAAAAAAACTTAATGACAAAACTAATGTATTTTTTTTTAAGCAAAGAAAATATGAATATAGAAGACAGCCCAATCGAAACCGAATGAGGAATATGTAAGATAATAATAAAACTCTAAATATTTTTAAAAATTTCAACACCCTGTATTTTGAAAATAATGTTATTTTGGGCCTTTACAGTGTGTCCACGAATGGACTACCTCTAAAATTTTTATTTTTATTATTACGAAATAAAAAATCTTCGTCTTAAAAGCTAAAAGCCATATTAAAAAATGCACTATGATATACAGGGTGGTTCAAAATCGCAAAAATAAATTTTTAAAAACCAAAAAAATTGAAAAATATATTTGGAAACTACCTAAGGGAAGCCTTTTGTAAATAAAGTATCAATAAAGCGAACAGCTATTTTTTAAATGGAACCATGAATACTAAAGGTTGTGAGGGACGTCATGCCAAACAAGAACAATATTTCAAAGGGGATCGAATTTGTATAAATTAGACGGGACAAAATACTTTTGGTTTTAGAGAGGTATCCAAGCTTTTTGTAGTTGCCGTGGCTATAGATAAAATGGGATTATGCCAGTTATTCTCAAGTGTGACGGCCACAAGATTGAAGGTGTCTTTGCTCTGCAAAAGTTGGCCACTCATAAGTGAGAGATTGAATAACTTTTTGCGACAAGAAACATGAATGTGTTTTGGATGCATTAAAATGGACAAGATTTATGAACCACCTTGTATATCCTGCAGCAATTTTTTCTTTTCTTCAACACCACAAAAAGGGACTATTAAATTAAATACCGAGTTATACCTTTCTAGTAAGAAGATAGGTATCTACAAGTTCCCTATATACACTTTTTTTCTATTTCAAATATTAACTGAGCTACGGAAGAAAAAAGTGGACAAAACGGTTTTTGGAAACATCTAGTAAGCCATGATTATTTTGATTGAAATAAAAAGCGATTTAAACTAAGCACTAAAAAATACAGTTCTTTTCCCATTTAACCATCTCTGTAGCGGCAGCGGTTTTCAAGATCACTGTACTAAATATCGAAAATAGTATACCCTGTATAATACATTTTATCAAAGAAGGAAAGTATTTAAAGGCCTCAATAAGAAAGATTTTATTCTTAAAAAAAAATATAAAAAAAAAACAATAAAATAAAACGAAACTATTTATATGTGTTGTGGCACAGCAATACCGTATTTGTCATTTAACCAAAAACATTTATTTAAATTATATAATTTTTAATTATTATATCCGTTTTATACTACTAAACTTTATTATTGATTAAAAAAAAATCTGTTTACGGCCGACGAAAACTTGTGCAGTTAAACCTGATTGCCCCACACACGCTCAGGTCTCAGATCAACCTGAATAAAAAACTGTACAGGTCTACCGTGAGTAGACCGTGGGTACACCTGAGCTTCTGTGGGCAGCGTTAACAAGACGCCAGAACAAATGTGATAAATAGTTTACCCAAAATGTGGTAAACAGTTTACTAAAAACTTACTATAAACTTGTTAGAAAACCTAAAAAAGGTTTTTATTAAGAAATAAAATGTCTCATGAATATTTTAGAGTTTAAAATGTCCATCGGACATTTCATTACCTTATAAAACACTTTTTTCTAGTTTTCTAAAAAGTTTATTATTAAGTATTTTAGGTAAACTGAATATAAACTTGTAAATATTTCATTATTTTATTTCTTTTTAAAGCATTCATAACTTTTATTATATTGTGTAAGAGGAGAATAGTTTTCATGATATATAAAAGTTTTAATTTTCTTAAAATGTTAAATAAACTTCTTAATTTATTCTGGAGAAAAGCCAAATAATATTTTGTTTAAATTTATTCTCCCAAAAATCAAATAAAACACAAAATACCGTACAGGAGGATGCCCCTAATAGAATATGTGTATTTTTGCAAAGTTACGTAGTTTTGTTTACAAATTTTAAGATTTTTTAATTAAAGCACAATAATTTGGCTATGTTAATTTAAAAATGTCATTATTATTTTTTGGCTTTTAGGGGTTTTTATTAACACTGTTTTAGAAAAAACGATTCGATTTGGCGTTTAGGACATGATATACATTTTGTATAGGTTTTTTTGTATTTTCTAACAAAGGCTTACCTTCTAAAGTTGGTAGGTGAAGTTTCTGGATACCTTACATAACTTAAAGAAAAGTTGCAAAAATGTGATTGTTACATTTTACATAATAATTATCTATAAACTGGTTTTATATAATTATTAATGTTAATTCTAATGCAAAACAAATTAAAATAAAACAGTTAAAATTAAAATGGAAACGGCCAATAATAATAAAATATAAGTTTCCTTGAAAGGAGAATATTTTGTTTCCTTAAGTTTTTATAAGTCACCTAAAAAGCATGAAATTAAAAAATGATTCGTAAAATTCTATATTTTATAGAAATATTTTAAATATAACGTTATCAAATTACAACAGTTTTTCAAGCGTGGCAAAAAAAGGAATATTTATGAGCCTAATGAAAAAAATTACATATTCAGTGCTTTCATAAATAAGCAATATAAAGTAATTCTTCTTTACGTTTCTATACATATACTCATATACGAACTGTAAGATAAGTACGCTGTCAATTCTCAAATTCCACAAATTCTTTATTTTTACAATATACGGTGTTAAACTTTTTAAACAACTAAAAAAATAAATTTGTATTTATTTAAGTTTAATTTTTTGGTCAAAATATAAACATAACGAGGTATTTATTTTTGTAGTTACGTATTTAATAAATAAAAGTAATAAAATCTAATTTTTAAAAGAAAAATCATGTATCTGTTCAGTATGATGCAGGAAATATACAATTTGTTTTTCTCTAACACTAAACAAGAGTAACAAAAAATAGGAGACGAAAAGATGTATTTTAATGCTTTTTCTTTATTTAAAATAAATTTAAAAACACAAAAACCAGTTTGTACATCTTTTTGTAAGAATTATTTGTAGAGTAATGAAGTTAGTATCAAATTTGCCCTTTAATACTAATAATATCAACATTACAAATAAAAAGTAGGTAAATAATAAGTCATTAAATTTTTTTATTATTATTTAATTAAAACATTTACCAAAAACCATGAACCTAAAAGTCGAAAATAAAGAATTTGGGAACACATGTTTATAAATACCTATAAAATTTTTGTCTTAAAATAATTTAAGAAATCGCCCTTTAAACTTTGACAGCGTAGGATTTTACCATCCTTAATTTTAAACATTAGTAATTAATAAATTATTATTATAAATAAATATGGATAGCTTCTATAAATAAAACAGTCTTTAGGATATTTCGTACCGTTTAAAGCAATGTTACTAATTCTTTTCGAATTTTATAGTCTAAAAATCCATTATTTATTCTATATAATTCTACAGAGTGTTTATTTCAAAGCTAACTGGTCAAGTTTACTGGGAAAAGAGACAGATTTGAGAAAATCTTCGAAACACGTCAAGATATTTATTGAACGGGAACTTTTTTACAAAAATTAGACTGCGCCCCTTCAACCCCTTAACCACCAGGACCGCCACCTCAAAATTCTTAAATGAGAAGCAGATCAAGTGATACATCATTTTAAAGAGCCTAACAAGTACTTTATAACCCCTAAAATATATAGTCAATATATTTACCTACTACAACATGGCGGTACCTTAAAAAGTGTCCAGATACCTGATTGGGTTGGCCATATTTCCGAAACTAATAAAGTAAGATAGTACTTTAATGGGAAATTTTCTTGAAGCTTCTACCCTGTTTATTATCATTTATATCATCATTAAAGGATTTTAAAAAGAGCTTTACCAAAATACGACATTAAGTACATCTAAGTTTATTAGATTCGAAAATACGGCCAGCCCAGGTAGGTGAAAATATTGACTTTATATTCCAAGGTTTTATAGTACTTGTCAGAAACTTTAAAATAATGTATCACTGGATCCCCCTTCCTATTTAAGAATTTTGGGGTGGTAGCCCTGGGAGTTAAGGAGTTGAAGGGGCGCCATCAAACTTTTTGGAAAAAACGTTCTCCCTTAATAAACATCTAAGAGTGTTTCGGCGATTTTCTAAAATCTATCTCTTTCGCAGATAACTTAAGTGGTAATTTTTAAATAAACACCAGATATATTTAAAGACTGTTTCATAATCCATCCGATCTTTTAATTTATACACTAGCATATAGAAAATATGCCTTATTTTATAAACAACAATCATTTGTTGTATTTTACATCTCTTAGTTACACTAAAACACCAGTCGTACTTGCAATATTTTGCAATAACAACTATGCACATTCTATTTAGGACAAAATATAATGCATAAAATTTAACCATTCTCTTTCGGTTACTTGTCTATTTTTGTTGCTATGAAAAACTTGACACTGCGAAACTAGGTGTCGTGTAAATATCTAAATTATTTACACCAGAAAAGAAATCATTATATTAACCGTTTATTTTTATAATCATGGTAAATTTCATTTGGCTGATTCATAAGTGACACACACGCCACTTGTTTATGTAATAAATAAGATATAAAAAATACATTTATTCTAAAACTTTTAGTCGGTTTTTAATTAATAATTTTATTGTAATGCCAGCAAGAATTTGAAACGGTTAACAATTCAGGTCTTCCTCGTATCCTGTGAGTCGGTGGAAGATTAGTGTTCGGTGGTACCCATTAGCATAGGACGCATTTGTGATTTACTTATTTATTTTACTAAATTTTAAATAAAATATACTGTATACTCTTTCAGTTTTAAAATGATCATAAAATTACCTTTCCTGCGATTGGAAGAAAATCTAAATATTTCCAATAAGTTTATTACCTCCAAAATGCATTATTCCTGTAAGTCAGAGGCGAATTTACATATTTGCCGCCCGTATGCACAATATAATAAAAGTTAGGATTACTTTTAAAAAATTAAATAATGAAATATTTAATATAAAGTTACTTACGATACAAAGGTTTCAAAATCTAAATAAAGGTTCATTAGCTCTCGGTTGAAATTATTTTAATCCAATAAAATAAAATCTTAACAAGACGCCAGGACGGGAACTGGGCTAATGGTTGTGTCTCAAAAATGTGGTAAATAGCTTACCAAAAAACTTACCAATATACTTAATAAAAAAAAACGTAATCTCCCAGAAAACAAATAAAGCATAAAATGCTTTATTATATGGCTTAAAAATTTTTACTATTTTTTTTACCTGGTTAAGATACCTAATAGGTGTATCTTTTGCCAGTAATTTTTTCAAAATTAATGTCAAACTCTCGACTGTCCATCAGATCATTATTATTATTAAAAGACTTTTTCAGATTTTTAGCAAGTTTATCAGTAAGTTTTTAGGTAAACTGTTTACCACATTTTTGGTAAACTATTTACCACATTTTTGAGATGCAACCATTGGCCCAGTTCCCGTCCTGACGTCTTGTTTAGATTTTATTTTATTGGATTAAAATAATTTCAACCAAGAACTAATTAACCTTTGTTTAGAGTTTAAAACCTTTGTATCCCAAGTAACTTTATATTAAATATTTCAATATTTTTTTAAGTAATCCCAACTTTTATTATATTGTGCAAGGTCAAAATAGTTCTTCATAGTATATAAAATTTTCATTTTCTTAAAATGTTTAATAAACTTTTTATTTTATTTTGGAGAAAAGCCAAATAATATTTTGTTTAAACCATAGTAAAGCTTTATACAGAGATCAAATTATAAAAGTTTTTATATTTAACAAACTAAAAAATATTTTATGCTATCTAAAACCAAAACTTAAAGAATTATTTTGATCGAAGAAAAATAGTATGTGCAATCGTGTATAAACAAATAAAGGCAATGGGAGTTCAAGATAGCAGTAATATTGAAACCATTAAGATTGTCTACCACCTACAATTACAAAATGACCGGGCATTTTCTACATTAAATTGTTAAACAAAGAAGTTATAAACATTTGTAACTAAACTTTCGTAGCCACAAATAAATAGTAGAAAAAAACACATTTACAGAAGGATAGCTGGGAGTAACAAATAAGTAACCTGTGAATCATCGTTTTTAAAAACCAATAGGTTTGTTGTCTATTATATTGTCAACCTGAACGAATTAAAACAATAATTCTTTCCTTAAATTTACAGTAATTTTACTACTGCTTTTAATTACCTACTATGTAGAATTTTTAGGCGGGGCTACCAATACCACAAGAGTTAAATGAGTGCTTAAGGTAACTTTTACGCAAGCATCTTTAAACAAGTTTTCGGCTTTATATTGTAATGTTTTTTTTACCTATAAACTGTTTAAAAAAGAATTAATATATTGCATGTTTTATACTAAAAACTGTACCAAAACTGATTTTCCAATACTGCATTCAATGAAGGTTTTAATCTCGCGCGCATCATAACTTTTTGTCAGTTACATAGCATATTTTACTTAATAATTTGTTAATTACTCTTATCAGAGCTCTAAAAGTTGGATTGTAATTAGACAAAGTGTTCAGATTTTTTTCTTTTCCTTGATACCATCCTAGTTGAAATCTGAACGACAGTTTTTGTGAAATAAAAATACATTCTGCGATTTCCCATAAAACTAAATGTAAAATATAATAATTTTTAATTTTTTTTTTTGTTTTTAGTTTTCTGTAGACCTTTAAAAATTTAACTGGTTATATTTTTTTATAAAGCACCCATATAATACGTACTACCTTAGAGACTTTTTATCTTAGTTGTAAAAAAAAAATCTTTAATTGTATAGGGATTTGTAACTTTCGAATTTGTACCACCTTAAATGTTATAAGGTAAAAAAATATTAAAAAAAATGTAAAATGTTTTTAACAACATGTTTTCACATAATAGGTATTTGCACTTAATTACCTACATGAATTAAAATGTATCTATTAAACATCTATAAAATACCTACATGTCATCAGGTATACACAATGCAATGATGCAAAACATAATTGTTAATCCACTTCTTGCACTCGTCAATTAATCGACATTAAGAAGACCGCAGCGTGTTGCAAGACTACATACTTAGAAATCATTAAACACATTGTTATTGCATAAATTTCTAACAGAAAAGGATATTTAAAATGATGTTGAACTTTAATTAATAAATATAAACTTTAAAAGTTTAAAAACCATTTTATTTTTATAGTAATTTATTATTTATTTATTTTCCTTGCGTATGTACAGGGTATTTAAATTTTTATTATAGTTATATAATAATAGTGGTGTATCTGGATTAGTATTTAAAATGTAGCTTGTGGTGTCCTTAAAGTATTACTATGTTTTATTGAGAGAATAGACAGAGGTGCAACAAAGATTTTAAAATTATTTTCAGTGCCGGATCAAGGACTATTTTCTACTGAAGCGAAAAGTCAAAGTGGCGCCATTTAGTAAAAAAATGAAGGTCAAAAAACAAGTCTTCACCTTTTAACACCTTCAATTTGCACTCCTCCCAACCTGGCGCTGATCGCTCGCTTTACGGCTTCACGCTTGATCCGGCACTGATTTTATTTTTATCTAAAAACTGATACATGAGACTCACATCAAATACATTAGATAATATTATAATACAATGTTATTGATTCCCCCGTTTGTATTATTTTTGTTAACTAAATTAAATTTTACTCACAAATCTTAGATTTTGTAAAAATATCTGCCTTCTTCTTATGATTGAGGAATCTTGTATAAAAAAAATTGCTAAGCGAAAAAAATTCGTCTGATTATGGTATTTTAAAAAATATAGATAATATGGCAAATTTTAAGATTTGTCCATAACAGTTTATCAAATTCACAAACAAATAGAAGTAGAGGATTTAATTTTAAAAACTTTTAGATTTTTCCCAACATAACTAAATAATCCATACAGTGCTTTTCTTTTATGTCCCCCGCCCTATAATTTTAAAACGAAATAATTAAAAAAAAAATGAAAAGTTTGAAATATTAAACTAATGCATATATGAGGGTGTCTCTAAAAGGTCTGGACAAAAATTCTCCTTAAGCCAAAATCTAGCGCTATATACCTTAGTCGAAAAGTTGATCGTTTGCGAGCTACGAGGTGTCAAAATAAATTATTTTATTTTATTTTTAAATATTTTAATTATAATTTAATTTTTTTGCCAAATTTGGAAATAAGGGGTATTTTAAAGTAGGAAAAAAAAGAAGCCACTTATATTTTTGTTGTTAAATTTAGAGGGAGCCACCTGCAGTCCTTTGCTTTTCTTCAAAGTGTCATTACTTTTTGTCTCGTTTTATTATCATAATTTTTATTTTTTTCATATTTTTTACACAAAAAAGGTATGCCTAATGAATATCGCTACGAGCAACCGATATTTTAGATTGAACATTTATTTTACCTAAAAAGTTAGCTCGCATTTTTTTATGCTCTATTTAGGTCACACCGGTTTTGCTAAAAGGTCTATTTGAATGGCCATTTTTCCGAAAGTATTAGAGTTAGATGTATACCTAATGTGGTATAGTTTAAAGTTTTTTAAACATCTTTTAAATGGTAATATAATATACATATATATAAATATATAATTTTTGTCTTACTGTAGGTATATATTATCACCAATATCACCATTAAAAGGTTTCCCTTCATTTCAAAGCGCTATAAAAAAATACTGCATTAAATGAATCTAAATTTATTGGTTTCTGGAAATATAAATATTTAATTCAGGTATTTAGGTAACTTTTAAATACCGCCATTTTATAGTAGATAAAAGTAATGACTTTATACACCCATGGACCAAATTATCGTTTTTTTTGTTATCGCTATTACTGGAGCAGAATTTTAAGTTATCGCAGTAAGCTTATATATAGGCTGATGGTATTCATCTAGTAGGCGGATATGATCTTTTGTATTTATTTTTTGCGTCAGCGGATTTTCGCCATCTTGAAATTTTTATCTGTCAATTATACTTTTAAATATATTATTTATACATATTTTTTATTTTTAAAGTTTTAATTTTGTAAATAGATCCGTTTAAATTATAAAGGGTGGAGGGGCATTAAAAAAAATGTACTGTATACATATTGTTTACTTGGATTTATAAACCGTTCTCTAATACAAAACCAACGTCATTATATAAAACAATTATTTACGTAAATACCAATTATTTTTCTTCCTTTAAATGAAAGGAAAATACCAGGCGTTATAGTTTGCATATTCACGCCTTAACATAACTGTTAATTTGCATATTTGTATCAAAATAAAAAAATAAACGAAAACCGGATAAATGTAAAAAGGCTTTTATTTATATCACCACAATTAAAATGATTAATAAACAGTTTATACCAACACATTCCCACATATACACGAAAAGAAGTTCTTATTTTAAGCTTAAATGGGAAAGAAAGGACCAAAACGCAAGTAAATGTTTAAAAAAATTAAAAAAGATTTAATTAAAAAGACTTAATGTATGACCTTTTAACTAACTATAAAGCACTGAAATGCCATAAAACTCAAAACTCATTTTTAATATTACCAGTTCGACCTTTTTCCTGAAAATCTAGGAGCGGTTTACGCTAAGATCATTGTAAATAATGTTTATATCTGATTATTTTCCTCATTAGAAAATAGACCAATCAGAAACCACCATTTTCCGGATACATTTTGTTTTGATAAACCACATGTGATGTTTAACCGCGAATAAATTTCTGTTATCCCAACTAGTTGTCAAATTTGGAAGAAAATGTCAAACTTTATTATCAGTAAAATTCTGTGTTGTTGGTTTTAATGTAATTTTTCAGCTGTGTACCACTCGGTCATCTTTGACCAAAAAGTAACTGGGGACCACACTTAAGCAAAGTCACTTAGAGAAGGCAAGAACTACCTGGGTAGATGCCGGGGAGCTTTGCGGAAAGAATTGGGGGACTCCGGTCCGAAGATGAACCTATGGTTATACAAAATGGTGGTCGTCAGACCAATGATAACCTACGGGTCAGTGCCTGGGGTGCAAAGACGCTACAAAGACGGCAATAAGGCAATTACAAAGTATACAGAGACTAAGCTTGTCTATGTATTACGGGGCCATGAAATCACGACCCCTACTGCAGCACTGGAAACGCTGCTTAATCTACCGCCACTTCACATCTACATACAGGGTGAAGTGAAAGCGGTATAATACCGTCTCAAACAAGGCCAGAGTCCTATCATAAGACAGGAAAAGGGGCCATACAATGGAGATTCAAGGAGGACCAAGAAGTCAACTCAGTGTGTGAGATGCCTTCAGACAAAATGGTACCAAGCTACTGGCTAAACAAAGGTTTTTCAAACTTTAGTACCAGACAGAAAGGACTGGGTGGCAGGGCCTCCCATTAAAGCCGACCTAATCTGGTATACAGACGGCTCCAAAACAGACCAAGGAGTTGGAGCAGGTATATGGGGACAAACCAAGGACGAAAATAAACTTGGGTCTCGGACAACACCCTACTGTGTTCCAGGCCGAAATTGTAGCCATAGAACAATGCGCTAGGGAAATCATCAGAAGGAGCTATGAGGATAAAACCATAGTAATCTATTCGGACAGCCAGGCAGCCATCAGGGCACTCAGTTCATGCAAAATCAGCTCCAAGCTGGTGCGGGACTGCGTAATTGCCCTGGAAGGGTGGGTGCGTCCAACAAGCTAACCATTGCCTGGGTACCAGGACACGAAGGCCACGAAGGCAATGAAGAAGCTGATAAATTGGCAAGGAGGAGGGCTGGTAGGACAATGGTAGGTCCTGAGCCCCTACTGTGGTATTCCATCATGCCAGGTAAGGTCATCCATTAGATCATGGATTATGAGGGAATCACAAGACTGGTGGAGGAGAACACCAGGACAGCGTCAGGCGAAAGTGTTCATCAAGGCTTACTCGCCAGAATTTACAAAAGACCTTCTGAATTATAACCGGAAGGCAGTAAGAATAATAGTGGGTCAACTGACAGGTCATTGCAGACTGAATAAACACCTGGAAACTATGGGCCTGGCAGAAGAAAACCTATGTAGGTTCTGCCAGGAGGAGGAAGAAACCGCAGAACACGTATGGTGCTACTGCGAAGCCCTTTGTCGTCTGCGGTTTGCAAGGCTGGGTGAAGAAAAACCTAAAGCGGCAAGATATACCAAGGGGCCAGTTTCAAGCTTGTGGAGTCTGATTAAACAGACCGGCTTGGATAGCGTGCTCTAACCTATGGACGGAGGACACACAATAAACCTGAGCAGGTTGCAGTGTTAGAGGATATGCAATCCACCTCCTAATCTAATCTAATCTAATCCAAATTTAAAGCAATTAAACTACACAAATATTTTTGTAAGATTGTTTTGGCAAATAATTTAATGGACAACAATTTTTAAAAACCCTCGACCGCTTTGCGGTCTCGAGCTTTTGATTTCAAAATAAAAACCCTCGATCGCTGCGCGGTCTCCTGCTTTATTAAATTGTGTAAATATTACTTTAAATATTGTTGGGTAGTTTAATCGATTAAATTTATAGGTCTTGTGATAAAATATATAAATATTTGCGCCCTGGAAAAGGAATATTTTAGAAGCTAAATATACAAAGACCGTCAAAGAAATATTTTTATCTAACAATATATATTAGTTAAGGATCCCTGGACCATTTTTACCATTCATTACTAACAAACTAATTTTTTGCGAGTAGCTTCATTTTGACGAGACGCCCAACTTTTTTCCTTACAACAATTTTCATTGATGGTAGCTTACAGTGGTAGCAGGATTAAATGTGGATTTGAAAAATATCAAAATTCATCAATAATTTATTACTAACAGGGATTTCCTCTGTTAATTTTCAACATAATTATCCAAATAAACCAAAAAATTATTTGTCCTACAAAATGTAAGGTTTCAGCAGAGAATCCCCTACCACCAACATGTATAGTTAACGATGTCGTGAAAAATAACTACAAACCAGCTAATTTTTTCTGTTATATTAAATATTATTTATTAAATTTAACACCCACATTGACCTACAAATTGCGAGGTACGTCATCCTGGTTTTTGATATTCATCAAGTCAACATATTTAAGCCCTCTGCTGCTACCCCTGTATGTTACCACCAACGAAAACTGTTGGGAGGAAAAGAGTTAGGCGTCTCGTCAAAATGAAGCTACTCACGAAAAATTAGCTTGTTAGTAATAAATGGTAAAATGGTCCAGGGATCCCTAACTATATTGTTTTATTTTATTTTATTATATGTTATACACTGACCGCCAGAAATGTTGAACTAGGTGGAAAACTTTTATTATTTTTTATTTCTCAAAAAACTTGATTGTTAATAAAAATCTCTCGCATAAACCGAAAATTACAAAATATTAATCAAAATTTAAATAAATCATAGCTTATACGAGGTAGGTGCAAATTAACGATTATGACACAAGAGAAAACTAGCTTTATTTTTGATCTTAGAGAAAAATAATATTTGGAAAATTTGTTTTCAATTAAAAGTTATGTCATATTTTAAAAGTAGGGCATATTACTAAAAAAATAGAAAAAACTTACTTTTCCGACTTACCCCCTATTATAGATTACATGGAACTAAATTAACTGCCTTAATAATCCCTATTGCCCTTAAATCATTAAAAACGCCAACTTTTCCTTATTTCTAAAGCATTTAAGTACATTTAGATCACTTCAAAAAACAATATTATTTTTTTACTTTTTTGTGGTAATTAAGGCTATTTATACAGTTATAACCAAATGAGATTTTTTTTTAATTCTTAACTTTACGAAAAAAGTGCCTCTTCATAAAAAGTCCTGCTTTGGGCAGGGTGGCTTAAAAGACTTGTTTTTAAATTTATATACAGGGTATTTTCTGACTACGGCACAAAACTTTAAATAGTGATTTATTATGTCATTTTATTTGGAGAAGTTCATATTATTCATTATATTATATTATCATTTGGTTGAAATTTGGTACGTTTATTTAATGTATTAAAGAGCTTGTACAGCTTCAACTAGATTGACTTTATTGGGTCCAGTAGCGTCTCAGTGGGCACCACAGCCAATATTATTGAGAGAAAATGTATGCCAATGGCCTTTTATGTGGTTTCTATGTTTAATTTTTTCTATGAAGCAACTAAAAATACAACTTTTTAGTGTTATATATATTTCTTTTGTATCTGGCTTCGTATTTAAGACATTTATAAAACACCGACTGTTTTAAAAAGTAATAAACGCCCTGTATCTCAGAAACAAAGCAACTTTGGACATATGTTTATAGGATTTTTCTTTATAAAATTACTAAAAAAATCCCCCTTTAAGGTTTCGTACCGTAGTTAAGGAATTTTTGTGGAAATGCATTTTCTCATCAAGCAGCACTTTTATGAAGAGGCGCGTTTTTTTGTAACATTATATTATTTAAAAGTTTTCCATTTGGTTAGGACTTCCGAAGACACGCTGTAATCTAAAAGCCCCTTTAGATTAACTTTTACATCATTTATTCCTTATAAAAACGTCCTAACATTTTTAAATCTATTATCATATTTTTGTTTTTTATTTAGATAAATCCTAAAATATTTTTTTAAACTCTTATGATTTTTTTCTTATTACCATATTCCCAATAAAGTTTAATGTTTAAACGTTGTAAAAGAAAATCATAAAAATAAATTTACATTTTTGAAAAGTAAAGACGCCTTTTTAGGGCAAAAACGATGTAGAATAATAACCTAAAGGAACTTTTAAATTTAAGCCTTATTGAACCACAAAAAGCAAAATTTTACTTTTGTTTTTGAAGTGATCTATCTGTATTTAAATGCTTTAAAAATAACAAAGCTTGGACATTTTTTCAAAATTTAAGGGCAATAGGGATAATATAATTTACGGCAGTTAATTAAATTCGATCCAATCTTTATACAGGGTAAAATAAAAAAGTAAGTTTTTTTATTCATTTTTTTATTAGGAGGTTTTGCTTTTAAAATATGTCATACCTTTTAATTTGAAACAATTTTGTAAATTAATATAATTTTCTAAGTTTAAAAATACTGGTAGTTTTCTTTTGTGTCATATGTGTTAACTTGCACCTACCTCGTATACGCTATGGTTTATTTAAAGTTTGATCAGTATCTTGTAAGTTTTGGTGTAGGCATGGATTTTTATCAAGAATTTTTTTTAAAGGCAAAATAAAATAGTTTTTCATATGGTTTAACAGTTCTGGCGGTCATTGCATAACAAAGTATATTTTGTTTTATTTTAATATTTTAAAAATATACGGTCACAAAGTGGCAGACAAAACCATAAGTTTATTAAAACAAGTTTTATTTTTACGCATATTTCTATATTTCAAAAAATAAGACAAAAAAATAAAAATAATGTGAGGAAAATGAACAAGTTAAGAATAGTTATGTAAGTTAAAATAATATATAAATATGATTTTACAATTTTACGTAGAGTTCAGTAATCTCACATAAAAACAATTTCACTTGAAGTAAAAAGAAATCGAGAGCAAATTAGTGAATTTTTAACCGCATGTGATTTCGGTCTTAAAAATATTTTAAAACCAGATTTTGTCTTAATTTGGAAAGTAGTAATAGTGCAAAGCAGGTTTTTTTATTTTAAAAGAAACTTTAAGTAAAAAAAGTAAACACATAAACATTGAGGTCTTTCTCTGAGGAAATTGTCTCTTCAGCAGAGATTTTGTAACAAATTTATGTTGTAATTTATTTTGTGTACTTTCTTTGCTAAGAATGACAATTGCTATTTTATAACTAACTTTTGTACAACTTAATTCAATTAAAACCAAATTTGTAAAATTTAGCCAGGTATGCTTTTATTTCTTTTTTATCTAACCGCTAACTTTAGGTATGTTTAAAGGATATTTAACAGACCCCTAGAATTTCATAAATAATCTTTACTTAACAAAAATATATTAATTATGTATGCACTGTGGAGCTGATACACTGACTTTTTTATTTTAGTTTGATGGACACTTTAAGGATATTATAAAAGCTTATTTTTAAAAAATCATACTGTTGTAGGTAAGGCGTGGGAGTTAGGAAGAAAAAATGTAAAACAATATTGTTGGATCGTAAAAAAAATAATATTACAAGAATCTCAAAAGAAATCATTACTCTCCCCCAAAGTATTTTTTCGGAATAAAATAAAACATTGTTTCTTTGTTACATACCCTGTGTATATAAATGTTTATTACCCGTCTCCTGTCCCCCACGAATTATAATAAAATGAACAATGAACAATTTAGTAATAGAACTTATACCAATTCTTCCAATTAAAACAAGGCACCCTCTACAATTCCGTTTCTGTACACTTTTAGAAAATCCTGAAATACGTCAATTTTTTTTCAGGGACACACACTTTGGTGTTAAAATTTACTTGTCCAGGGCAATTTCCTTCCCCAACCAACACAACTGTCAAAAAAGTTTAAATGGGAAAGGGAGTCAAGTAATACCTTGTCTTAAAGGATTTTAAACGCTCTCTTTACCAAACTGTTTTTTTTAACGGTTTAGTAGTTTCCAAGAAAATGTACTCTAATTATGTGATGTCTTTGTATATTTTTAATTATTGATTTAGTTTTCCGTTAATGCGATATAACTGTAAATGTTAACCCAAAAATCACGGAAAAATAGATGTAACTATTTATTTTGCCGTGTTTTAGTTTTTATTCTAGGGTGCCACGAATACAATAAAACGACAAGTTTTGGATCAAGCAGACTCGAAAAATACAGGGTGTTTAACAACTTATCCGACAATATGAAAAAACTTCATATGAAATATGTCCTGAACGTCATAGTTTTTAAAATATCGGGTGTTAAAAATAAAAAAGGCATTTTTGCCATACAAGAAAAACAAATTACCAGTGTCGTTCATGAGGGGTTTAGGGTAAATATTTTTTAAGAGAAGAATGGTACGTTACTGCATTTTTCTAAAATAAATATATTCTTTTAAAATCCCCATTTAGTTTAACACAAATTTGATCTCA
>JACEGR010008635.1:0-34831 GCA_014170235.1 Listronotus bonariensis | reverse complement strand
AAAATTTGGATTCTAATTTTCATTATTAGATAATTCTTTACCAAATGAGCCACATCCAGCACGTAGTGCAACAAATATCGCGGCAGTAGCTGCGAGTGTACGCGATGATCCTGACGAATTGATTTGGCGCACGGAAATTGGAGCTTAAGAGCAGACCATGTTAGGCGCAGTTAAGGCCAACATTTGAAAGCCATAATCTTTAAAAAATAAATGTAAGATATAGTTCATTACTCCTCCCAAAAAATAAAATTATCTACGCCAGTGTGGGTAAAGATTGGTGGATCTTTTTTTCTCAACGGCGAACATATTTTAAGTTTTTTTTTTCAAAAAAGTTAAATTTTTAATATTTTTAGGATATTAAAAAACAAAAAACTTTTTCAAACCTATATAGCAAAGTTTTTGTCATATGTTCGTAAATATCTGTATTTTGAGCATTTAGAATATGTTTGAAGGTTCTATAAGCATAAGTTTTTTTGTAAATTTGGAAAGAAAACTTTACATTAATTTCATATTTAAAATGACATTAGTTATTTTTGCAAAAAACCTTTTAAATGTATTTATAAGGCATTAACCTGGACAAGATTTTTGATTCCCTAATTCAAAATTCAGGTAGAGACACATAATTTAATATAAAAAATGATTTATTGTCACTGAAAGAAAAATATAAATAAAACTACCAATTTGAAAAAAATCACATTTAATAAACCTAAAAACACTATTATCTAAAATAATAATAATAATTTTAAAGACAAATTACAAAAGCCTACATACTAATTTTTAATAGAAAAACAATATAAAGAAACCATATTCGTGTGTTTTAGATTTTAGCTTGAAGGACCTGCCTCCACATGGAATAAATAATAAAAATTCCCGAAAATAATTTAAGACAACCAATAGTTTAGAAATACGCACTTTTATGATAGTTAACGATAAAATTGAGATGTGAGATCCCACAGTTTCAGTCTTAAACTTAGGGGGCTGTAGCCTCGATGTCTGAGGGCTGCTGCTCAGGTTCCTCGTCGTTATAAATATTTTCGGCCATTTGCCACACTTGCATTATGTTGTCTTCTGATACTGAACAGATCACCCAGGGTTCATTGGGGTTCCAGCTGAAGTCTGTAATATTTGGTAGAATTAGAAAATGATTGTGCAAGGTTAGTTTTTATGTTTTTAATAAGATATATACAATAATGTCACAATTTTGGAAGTACAATTCAAAAGAAAATTTAATACCTTTTTAATTTTCGCATAATTTTTGCACTTAAGGTAATTTGACTACCGTAATATTTATATTTGGCAACGCTGCGTAAAAACAATAGAAATCATACGCAAAAATCTACTGCACAAGCATCTTTAAACAAGTTATTGGTTTTAAATTGTTATGTTCATTTACTAATAAAACCTCTAAACCACCCTTCCTTATCATATCATCAAAAAATATATTTCTTTGAAAAGGCAAAAGTCACGAAAAAAAATATTAAAAATTTGTAAAACAAGGTCAAGTAGCACATAAATATTGATACATCGGATTATTGTCGTCGAATTGTTCACTTCAAAACACTCGGAAAAAACTTTTTTCTAATTATTGCGGATATTTATTATCACTCATTGGATCTTGTAACCGAAAAACGTATTGGACTGGCGTCAATTTTTTTATGTCACATATACCGTTTTCGATAAACTTTTTCGGGTGCAGCATAACCTTTCGGCGGCGTTGCCACATGTCAGTCACATGGTATATTTTTTAAAATTATTTATTCATTACTCCTATCACAAGCTCCGAAGGTCGGATTTTAATTAGCCAAAATGTTCAGAATTGTTTTTTCTTCCGTTGATAGAACTTTCATTGAAATATGAACTTTAGTTTTTGTAAAGAAAAATAAAATCTGCGATTTCCCATAATAATCAATGTTAAAAGCAATTACTTTATAATATTTATAACTTTTTTCAGTTCTCTGTAGGCCTTTGACAATTTAAGTGGTAAGTTTGTTAATTTTTCTCCAATTGATCTCAATTTTTACACAATATTCTTGAAATATTTTCCACTCCTAAAAATAGTCGTTTTTACCTGAAATTTTGGCAGTATGACCACCATGAATAAACAGGAGTTCAGGAGGTCCATCCTCTGCATCTTCAGCTGATTGTTCTTCACCTGAAAAAATAGATTGTAGAATAATTATTTTGACCTACTCTAACACATTTATTTTCAAATTACTATTGAAAAGTAAAAACATACCAATCTTGCTAAGATCCCAGACATGTAAGCGCCTATCAGTACCAGACGAAGCCAAAATAGTTTCGTTATGGGGCGACCATTGTACTTGGAAAATTTCATCCTTGTGTGACTCGAAGCTGTGAAGTTTCAACTTAAGATTTCTCAAGTCCCAGAGAGCCACAGTTTTATCAGCGGAACCTGAAAAAAAAATGTCAAGAAAATGATATTAAACAAATACATATCTACAGAGTGATCATTTTATTTGTTGACACCAAATCTAGTTTATATATTCGTTTGACACTTTATTGTTTTATGTACATTTTATCAATATATGTCGTTATCTCCTTTTATATTAAAATTTAATAGTTCCATTTAGATGTGTGTATATGTTTTTACTGACATTTTTTTGTGTGTACATTTTACCAGTATATGTTTTTATCTACTTTTATTTGTTTCTAATATATATATAAGTTTTATTTATATCAGTTGCCTGAACAGTGTGTGTGTATGACATTTTTTTTATTGTGTACATTTTACTATTATATGTCATTATTAGTTTTTTTATCAATTTTTTAATATTTAATTGTCTTATTTATATTACGTGGCTCGAACTTGGTAAACCTACTTATTGTCTTTATTATACATTTAATTTACTGTACTTTTATTTAACCAACTTTATTTTATACTATTTTTTTATAACAGCTTTGTTAATAAGATAAATCTTCTAACAATAAAGCATATTTTGATTTGATTTGAAGTCGGCACTATTGCTAACTTCTTTATTATTGGAGATCTAAAGTCGGTTAAATTAGTAAAGTTGTAGTATTTTTTCCGCATTAACGTGCTGCCAAAAAAAAAACAATTGAACATCGGGTTTTTGAAATATTGCAAAAAATGTACTTTTTTTAAATGGAAACCCCTTTAAAAAAGTCCTCATGTATTATATCCAGTTTTTAATAGTTTCGGAAATATGGCCATGCTCAGGAATTTGACAGTAAACTGCAATTTTTAAAGTAGAACACCTTGTATGTTGCATCACAATTAAATAGGTATTTAAAAGAGCTTTAAGAAAATACAACATTTAATGTCTATCTCTTATAGTTTTGGAAATATAGCCATTCAAATCTAAAAAATAGTAGATATAATGTCTATTTTATTTTCGACACTAAACTTAGTGCCTATACATAGCTTGGAGCTGTAGAGATAATAAAAATTTAACATAATTTTCAGATCCAAAACTGTAAGAGATAGACATATCAAATGTGGTATATTCTTAAAGCTTTTTAAAATATCATCAAATAGCTTATAACTATGTTTGTTATTTAATTTCTAAGTTTGTCTTTTTTGTACTATTTTTATGATATTGTATTGTTTTTTTATCAGTTTCTTGCTTTCTTTACTATTTTACTATTTTAATGTGTTTCTAACACAATTTTACTGTTTTTTTAAAACTATATTGTTGTTTGTTTGGCTAGTTTATTGTAATATTATTTTTTATAATTACTATTTTTTATGATCCTGTATAGTTTTAAGTATATAATAGGTTTATGAAAGCTTGTAAATAAGATTTTGTCTTATGATAAATAAAGCGATATTTTGACTTTTGACTATCTATTTAATGGTGATTCAATTTACGGGGTGTTTATTTAAAAATGCCAGTTTACTATCAAATTCTTGAGGATGGCCATATTTCCGAAACTATTAAAAACTGGATATAACACATGGGGACTTTTTTAATGCTCTTTGATAGATCTTTCGAATGATAATATAATATACAGGGTGTTCCATGTAAAAAGTATATTTTTTGCAATAAATCAAAAACCCGATGTTCAATTGTTTTTTGTTGGCAGCAAGTTAATCAGCGGAAAAATACTACTACTTTACTAATTTAACCGACTTCGTATCTCCAATAATAAAGATGTTAGCAATAGTGTCTGACTTAAAAATGATCACCCTGTATAAAAAGGAGAAATCCATACCTGTAGCTAGAATAAATTCGGAATAAGGGTTGAAACTTAGGCAATTGACTTCAGCAGTATGCGCATCAACCGTATGGGAGGGTTTGCTGGTATTGTTGCATCTGGTGTCCCAAATCATCAGTTTCTGGTCGTCAGCGACCGATCCGAAGAGACTCTCATGCAGAAGGTGCCAAGCTACGTCTTCCACGACGGCTGTGTGACCTTAAAACATGAAAATATTTGTTACATACTAAGAAAAGAAATAAGTTTGATATACAGTGAATGTTGCTAGCTTTATGCACATCACTGAAGGTCTAATTTGCAGCAAACTAACATGCAAATTATTATCAAGCAGTCATTCTGAACAGTAGTGTTGTCCATAAATTTTTTACTGGGCAAAACCCAGTTATACAAAAAGGTTTTTGTTGGTTCTGGTTAGTTAGTTGATAGTTATTGTTGATCAGTTAGATGATTAAATTTATGTAAAAATAAAGCATAGTTGAATATACTGGTTGTTAAAGAACGCTGTTAGGGAAATTTTAGGGCAGATTTTACAAGTGAAAACATGAAAAAAAGTTCATATAAACATTACATCAGTCTTAAACCTTAAAAAAAAAGGTTTTTATTAATATCTTAAATATCCTTTATATTTTCATAGAATTCAGCAGTGTTATTTGTTGCATTAAGAGGCTAGTTTAACCCTACACAAACAAATATCTCTCACAACAAAATGAACATCACTGACTTTTGGGCAAGTTTTAAATTTTATTTATATTAAGCAAGTAAAAATACAGCTTTTTAGCTTTTGACCTTTTTTATTTTGTTAAGTTTTTGAGAAAAAAAATACAATTAAATGCATACCCTTAGAGGACACAAGAAACAGGAAAAATTTTCTTTTTGTTTTTTTTTTAATACTGTTTCAGTAATAATTATACATTACCCAAAAAACATGAAATGGAATACCATCAACATATTAACCTACAATTTTTTTCTAAATTAAGTGTTTTTAAATTCTACCCATATTCTTTATGGGCCAGAAATATAAAGTTCTTTTTTTTCTCAAAAACTAAGTAAAATGTAAAAAAAATGAAGAGTTCAAAAATTGGATGAGGGATATTTAAAATACTGACAAAACAAAAACATTTTTTTTAAAGTTAACACCTGTATTTAAGAAACAATGCATCTCCAGATTCATGCTTATATGATCTTTTTTCATATATTTTGATGTAGAATATCTTCATTATCACAAACATAAAGTACTCCATTTTGGTATACTACACACAGTATTTTTTTCAAGAGTTAAGCTTTTTTCACACTTAGTGTTTTCTTTCAAGACCTACTAGAATTTTTTGAATATTAATTAATGTAATGTAACAGTAAACAACAAATCAACTATACCAAAAATTAAGTTACCATAAACCCCTGCCATTACTTAATTAAATTAAATATATCAGATAAATTGAATAGAAATTATCAAAAATAAGTAATAATAAATTCAGATGACCAAAGAAAAAAATATATTAGAGAACTTTTAAAAGGAACATTTATACAAAAAATCCAACAACTTCTGGCAACACTACTTTCAACTCCAAAACTACTTTTAAAGGGATCAACTCTCACTCACTCACGCTACCTGTAAATATGGTCTTGGCATCAATGACCTTATTTTCCTTCGGGGTAGCATTGATGTCCCACAGGCAAATAGTGTGGTCATCACTCGCCGATAGCAAGTATCCATTCAAATTTGGGTTCCAGGACAAACCATAACCTTCTTTTGATGTCCTCGAAGCCTTAAGTCAGGGGTGACATTCACCATTGGGATCTGGTTTGCTTGGATGTTTGGTGTAGTCGAAAATCTAAAGATATTATGAAAATTTTAATTTAATATTATTTTGAAATCCCTTTAATCTTCTCTAACAATTCTACATCATTAAATTGTTTTGAAATAATACAGGACTTTGTAAAAATCAATATAAAAGTATAAAGATTAATTAAAAAAGACATGTTTTCATCATATTCAACAATATTATCAATATAATTAGAGAAAAGAAAGTAGTTTTGGTTAGTTCTGGTTCAGATTTGACACTTGACCTTTGAGGTAAGGGGGTTTGCATGATCATAACTAACAAAGAGGTAAAATATTTGGAAGTAAAACAGACATTTACATAGAAAAAAACAAATAATAAATCAGTTAAAGTTCAAGCAAAAGTAGACAAGTCCAAAATAATTTTTAATTTTTTTTTATCTACATTTATAACAATAAAATGAATTATACGAAAATATAATTCTAGGCCCATAAAGAGTTATAATTTAACATATTTAGAATTTTAGTTTTTAAAAACTTCAATTTCAAATGTTTTTTTTTTTCATTTTGTTAAAATATTTGTAACTGGACATGTCCCTTTTGAATAAACACATCTCAAATAATTATTTTTGTATCTACAACAAATTTATTGCCTGATTGCATTTCTCTTTTACATACTTACCAAGTACATCACTTGAAGGTGTCTTTGTAGCAATAACACAGGGATTTTGTGGCATGTACCTTGCCCTATTTACTTCTCCTTCATGGTTTATCTTAATTTCTATTTCTATTTTGCCAGAGACCGAACCAAACCCTCCAAATTCCCTTTTTCATTGTCATAATGAGAGGCATCAAATTGAGCATCCTCATTTGGTAATTGAACACTAGCAATCAACAAGTGATTTTGCTCATCACTGGTATGAGTTCCCAAAATCAACCTGTGCAAAGAGTGATCTTTGCCCTCAGGTCTGGTTACATCCGGTAACCATTGGGCAGTTAAAGAGGGCCACTCAAGTGCATGGGTCATTACCAGGTCGTAGAGAAATGGGGTGTTTTTCTTCCATATTTTGTATTCTTCATTGATGACCCGTTCTTCAACGGCATCATCAAAGGTTTCTGAAACAAATAGAGTTAGGTTTGTTTTAAATTTAAAATGGTAAAACTATTAAGGATGGAGAATGCTATAGATTATAGAGATAATAGTAGTCAACATGTACTTTTTGTGCCTAATTACTATTAAAAGTTGGGGATTGTTGTATATTGGTCCTGTGGATTTTTAATTAAAATAAATGGACATAATAAGGTTCTTTTAATAAAGATTCTTTGGCTATATTTTAACTAAAATACACTCAAGTTCAAGCAAATTAACAAAAAAAAAACTTTAAGTTAACCATTGTTAACTGCCTCACACCATGGATGTCTTTACAAGCAATTATACATGTAAAATTAACTTAAAACTCTTACGTACCAGCGTCTCCTTTATCACCCATGGTAGCCATTCAACTTGAGTACTTCTGTTCTCCTTAAAACACTATTTTTAAGTAAAAACTATCTTTTGCAACTTTTTTGTACTGAGATGAGGCGGTTCTCTATGCTTGTCCCGCCAAATAAACATTGTGCGGTGTTGCCTAATCTCCCAAAATTTTACTTTAATTTAAAAGGAAAACCATTCGCAATATGTAAAATTATTTCGCTTTAAAAAATTCTATTTTTAATATTTAGTGTAGGGGTCGAAATTAATTTTATAATAATTAAAATAAAATTTATTGACTTAATATGGTCTACTTGACAACGTTGCTTTACAATACCAACATGATATCACAAAAACGTCAAAAAAAAAAAAGAAAAAAAAAAACGAAAAATTTGCGATTCAATGATTAACCACAAGTAAAGTATAATGTTTTAAGATGCAATTTGTGTCCATAAAACTTATTATGGTAAGCCGCTAAAATTTTATTGCATTCCAACAGAAATTTATAAAACAGTTAAACTTAAAGCATGCACCTACTAGAGGCAGCTCTGTTGTGTGAAGAGAAAGAAGAATAAGTCTAGTACATTTTTTGACTTCTTCTTTCGTTTTTTCATGCTGGTTTGTCGAAAAAAAAGAGGTTTTAGCCGAGATATTCTAGTTATTTTCGGATTATGGATCATCCATATTTTCCGGGTATAAGCGAAGAAAAGCAATAACCCTCCCCTCCGAAAAATTAGCAGAAAAGTGGGAGTTAAAAAGGTACCTAGACTCATTTAATGGTCTGTTCTTTATGCTCCAGAACCGCCCGAACGACACAGGTGTTCCTTTTACAATTTTTTGACGCATTTTTATGTTGCGCCTTAGAACCGTTCTTGACATTATTGACAGTTTAGAGAACGGTTCTACCAAGGTAAAAAAAAGGAATACACTAATTTCTCTCTCTTGCTGCACGGCGTGTTTACACAGTCAATTGGCAGAGCTGCCTCAGAAGTGATGTGTGCTTTTTTTTTTAATTAGCGGGTCATGAGTCAGAAGTATATTAGCCTGGTCCGAAAAAGAAGAATAATATGCAACCCTCCACACCATAGTTGTACGATGGGTTGCATATACTTTATTATTGTTGACACACAGATGTCAAACTACGCACGTCAAAAAATGTAAACAGTTAATTGATTCCAATTTTCTTATCAAAATTAAATACGACCACTGCGAATAATTATTTGTCCTTTATCAGTGTTATTAATTTTTAATTTATCGTTTATCTTGGTTTATCTACGGTAGGGTAGATATTTAGACTGTGCCGCGATGAATGGCATTTCGAAGTAAACACAGACGGAGGTAACAGAAGAATGTCGTCTTTTTTTTAGAGGTGGCCGTATTCGGAGCCCTATTGGGGCTGCCTTTTCTGTACGAGACAAGACCGGCATTCTGTTACTGTTTAAAATTCTTTGTTTATACCGGTGTGGTGATGCTTAATTCTGTTATTTTGTTACCAGTGTTTGCTCTAAGGCCTAGAAATGTATTAAATTTGATGTAAGTATAGGTTTTTATATCTCATATGGGCCCCTGGCCCCTGTGTTTATTTTAATTCAGTCAGATTTTGGGCCACTATTTTTTTGTAATGGATTTATGGTAATGTTAGTAATGGTTTAGTTACCGGACACCACTCCGATTTGATTTTTACTTGTAAATAATTTTAAAAATTATTGGGCCACCTTAACATGCTAAGTAATACCATTTTTTACAAAAAATTTGTTTGTTTAATAAGTAAAAAATCCAACCCCCAGGCTAAGAAAAAAAAATATATTTTACCTGTGAGACCACCCTAATATACCCCTTTCTTTTGGCATGAAATTTTTGAGTTTTCTGCTAAATTGCTTTTCAAGTTTGATGATGAATTTCTCAATAACGAAACGTTGCCGCAGTAAAAACATACATATATTTATTGGTATTTTAATATTTCTCATCAATGTGGTAGGCAAAGTAGTTAATTTGCGCACCAAGTTGGAAAATATTATTTTTGTCAAGCAAGTAGAAAAACACATTTTTTAGTAAAATTTGCTAGACTAAATATAAACTTTAATTGGTCAAGAAATATTGATAATTAAAAAAATTAAGTTTAACACCATGAATCTTAAAAACAATGCATTTTTGGACCTATGTTAATATAAACTTCTTTTCATAGAATTAGCTCAGAAATAATCTCTTTTATTTTGTTACTGTGATTAGGAATCACTCTGTATATGCTGAACCTAATTATTTAACAAGAAATTAAACTTTAATTAATATGACAGTACCTACAAAGGTTGCTGAAATTATTGTTTTTTTTAATAAAAAAACAATATACAGTGTGTCCCAGGATAGGTGTTACAAGAGGACAAATCGACCAAAAATTTTGAATTTTAAAACAAAATTTTGGGACAACTGATTGCATGGTCCAAAAGTAATAAATAAAAAATTTTACTTCAATTGGTATTATACAGGGCGAGTTATAACTAAAAATATGAAACATTTCCAGAAGCTAACTACTTTTATTTTGAAAAATAGAACAACATTGTATATGTAAATGTTGTAGAGAATTGAATTTTATGTCAAAATTTGAAGTTAAAATATAAAAGTAAAAAAAAATGTAATTGTCAATTTTTTACATTACTCATTTCAACTTAAATATTTGGCAAAAAGGAGAAAAATTTTAAAGAAAATTTAATAATTTTAAATATGTATTTTCAAATTTGCTGCCGTAAGCCGGCTGTCCATGAGAGCGGTTTTCCGCTCGCGGATGATAATACAGCGTTGTGATTGGCGTGAAAAGCATTTTAAATTTGCACTTACCAATCACAACGCTGAATTTATCATCAGCGAGCGGAAAGCCGCTCTCATGGACAGCCGGCGTTAAGCCAAGTATTTGAAAAAATACATAAGGTAAAAAATTGACAAAAATATTTTTAACTTTAAATCTGTAACTTTAAATTATAACATAAAATTTAATTCTCTACAATTTTCCTTATACAGTTTTTGGTCCATTTGTCCTCTTGTAACACCTATTCTGGGACACACTGGGTGGTGACTAAAGTCAGAAACAAATGGCTTTCTTTTTATGCGGGTATTTTAAAAACGGCGCTGCCTTGAAAAAGTATTTAAATATTAAAAAACAAGTAAGGAGTTAAGGCATGTTAAAATGATATACTGTAAATAAAACTCTTTAGAATTCAGTTTTATGTATTTATACCAAATTTTAAAGAAACATAGAACCATTTTGAAAATAACCTGTACCTGTAAATTTTTTTATTTTTAATATTTCGACAAAAAATATTGTTCATAAAAATGTTTGCTTTGCCTGAAATCCATAAAGCCGGCTGTCCATGAGAGCGGTTTTCCGCTCGCGAATTGATAATTCAGCGTTGTGATTGGTTAGTGCAAATTTAAAATGCTTTTCTCGCCAATCACAACGCTGAATTATCATCCGCGAGCGGAAAACCGCCTCATGACAGCCGGCTTAAAGCTATAATAAAAATTGCCATATGATGTACAGGGTGCTTGCGTAAATATTATTTTAAAGGTGAAAAAAATTAAAAAAATGTATTTTTGAAAATGCTAAATTAAAAAGATTTAAAAAGTAATTTAAAAAGTCCTATACATTTTTTCTTTAATAAATAATTGATTTTACTTTTTATATGTATACAATATCAAGTAAAGGTAAAGTGTAAGTAAGTAGTAACAAAAGCCTCAATTTACTCAACAAAAAATTGTTTTATTACTTTTTTACGCTATTTAAATAAGTAGTTAAAAAAATATATTCATAACTGACTTTTTTTATTTCTTAAAATAATATTTTCCTAATTTTGAATCTCCTCTATATTATAGGGTGATTCTCTTTAACGTTTTTATTCTAAAAAAATATATATACAGTGTGTCCCAGGATAGGTTTTACAAGAGGACAAATGGATCAAAAGTTTTGGAATTTTTTGGCGTCCTTTGGGAAAACTGGTCGCATGGTCTAAAACTAATAAATACAAAATTTTACTCCGATTGGTGATATACAGGACGAGTTATAGCTAGAAATATAAAAAAATCACCAAGAGTAAAGTACCTTTATTTTTAAAAATGGGACAACATTTTATAGGGAATGTTGTAGAGAATTAAATTTTATGTCAAAATTTAAAGTTCAAGAATTAAAGTAAAAAATGTTTTTGTCATTTTTTACATTATGCATTAACAGTTTTTGAAATACTTGACTTAAGGCATTATATTTAAAAAAATATTTAAATTTATATATCTTTTTAAATTTGCTCTCTCTTGTCCATTATTTAAGTTGTAATGTGTAATGTAGAAATTGACAATTCCATTTTTTTCTACTTTTATGCTTTAACTTTAAATTTTGACATAAAATTTAATTCTCTACAATATTTACATATAAAATTTTGTTCTATTTTTAAAATAGAAGTACTTAGTTCCTGGGCATTTTTCATATTATAGTTATAACTCGCCCTGTATAATACCAATGGGAGTAAAATTTTGGATTTATTAGTTTTTCCAAAATTTCGTTTTAAAATTTAAAACTTTTTGGTTCATTTGTTCTCTTGTAACACCTATCCTGGGACACACTGTATATATTTTTTTCAGTTCATTTAATGGATTTTTAAAAATTATTTTTATTTTTTAACATTAACCTTAATTTTCCCATAAACCGTAACCAATAGCAAAAAAATATTATACTTACACTTTTGATTACTTTTTACTCTTTTAATTGGGTAGCGTTAAAAACACGTTTTTCTGATTTTTATTTTTCAAAGTAATATTTTCGTTATTTTGAACCACCCTGTATATCCTACGGCGAATTTTCTTATAGCTTTTAGTATTTCAGACAGCACACATTTTTTTTTCGAAATATTAAACATTAAAAAATTGTAGGTATAGTTTAATAAGTCCATCCGTAGACACAAGGTATATGTAGGTACAGGGTATTCTATTTAAGAGAAAAAATAGCATATTTTTTTACTTTTCCCATATTTTTAAATAAATTTAAGATAGCCAATCGATGTATTTTAGCTTGGGGAATCTGAGAATCGTATTAAAAGACAATTGCATGAGAAACAAAAGAGTAACGCCATCAATGTTTTTTTAATTGAACACCATATTTATAATTTTTTGCTAAATTCTAAGTATTTCTTATTAAAGGTACTATATGTCTGTCATTAACTGTTTCTGGGTTATCGATGCTTAACGGGTCATATTTTCGGCAAATATTTAATTAAATATATCAAAACACAATAAAGGTAATTCAGGTGATAACCTAATCCTTCAAAGTCGTTAAAATTTTTACCTATTGGTTGATTGTAATACTAGTTTTTTTAAATGAATTATTCGTTAGATGAAAAACTACAGATCGTAACGCTATATTACAAGTGTGGAGAAATTGCCAGTGAAGCACAAGATCGTTTGACTAGGTAAGGTTGCCTCATTACGTCACATATGTACTGCACTGCTGGTTCCTTGGCGCCAACAAGGATGTCTAGACGGATAATACTATGAGGGCGAAAGAGCGCGATATAGTATATTTAAAAATCAGCTAGAAAAATCATTGTTAAATAATTTATTAATAGGAAATAAAGAAATTACGGTAACAACTGGAATTAACAGTATTTAAAAGTATTTCTTTAATATTGACAAAAACATAAACTACACTGTTAAAAACTTCATTAAATAATGAGCAAAATACATATGTGACGTATGGTCCGCCATGTTGCAAGGCTTACGAGGCAACCTTACCTAGTCAAACGATCTTGAGTGAAGCAAATAGAAGTACATTGATAATTTTCAAAGAAATAAAAAAAATGACTGAATTGTCTGTATTTTATATTTAGATACTTAAATAAATAAGGCAAAAATTTGACATTTTAGGCGTCAATAACTCAAAAACAGTAAAAGATAAATATGTAGTACCCTTAATAAAAAGCACTCAGAATTGACCATAAAATTCAAAAATATAATAAGAAATATGATTTTCCCTTTAAAAATACAACATTTATCGCGTAAGTCTTTTGTTTTTCATTTAATTGTTGTTTAATACGATTTTTAAATTCTCCGAGCTAAAATACATCGGTCTATCTTGAATTTTTTAAAAATATGGCGAAAGTAAAAAAATATACCATTTTTCCTTTAAAATGAAATACCCCGTACATTTGTAAATTATTTAGGGGTCTTGACATGGTATACCTATTAAAATAATTGCAATAATTTTAATAATTAATATTTTAAATTAAACATCCAAATTCATAGGGTTTACCCAAGGTTAGTTTATATTTATAATGTTGCGACATATCCTCAACTTTTAGGCGGTTCGAGGTCGGGGACGCAAGGAAGGGCACTATAGGAGAAAAGTTGGCAAGACTGGGTAAAATCAAAGCTGATGATCAATCCAGTGGCGTCTAGAATTTGCGCATTTCATTTTGCATTGTTTTTAAAGTGATATTTGTTGAAAGATGCAATTCCAAATGTTTTTATTTAAAGTAAAAGAGTTTACAACTTAATAATAATTAAAAACTGTTGTGTAAACGGTTGTTCTACTAATACAATAAACTGTATTTCTCCGGCACTGAACAACATGGCCGAATGTCGTGACCTTATATAAACCGACTTTGGGGTTTACATATGTTTTAGCCTTGTTAATATGTGTTTACCATGAACGTACATATCTATAAAAGTATATGTACAAATGTATAATATGTGGTTAATATGCACTTTTAGACTACATATGACGCAATGGTTGTGCTTTATTAATATAAAAGATTTAATTGTTTGTAGAAAAAGTCCTTGATGCAGTACTAGTATAAACAAAATATTATTTGGCTTTTCTCCAGAATAAAATTAAGTTTATTTAACATTTTAAGAAAATTAAAACTTTTGTATATTATGAAGAGCTATTCTGCTCTTACACAATATAATAAAAGTTATGATTACCCTAAAAGAAATAAAATAATGAAATATTTAATATTAAGTTACTTACAATACAAAGGTTTTAATCTATAAACAAGGGTAATTAGCTCTCGGTTGAAATTATTTTAATCCAATAAAATAAAATCTTAACAAGACGCCAGACGGGAACTGGGCCAATGGTTGCGTCTCAAAAATGTGGTAAATAGTTTACCAAAAATGTGGTAAACAGTTTACCTAAAAACTTACTGATAAACTTGTTAGAAAACCGTAGGAAAACTGAAAAAGTTTTTTTAGAGTTTGACATTACCTTTGATAAAATTAACTGGTAAAAGATACACCTATTAGGTATCTTATCCAGGTAAAAAGAATAGTAAAAAATGTTTAGCCATATAATAAAGTATTTTATGCTTTATTTGTTATTTTTAGGGTAATCATAACTTTTATTATATTGTGTAAGAACAGAATAGCTCTTCATAATATATAAAAAGTTTCAATTTTCTTAAAATGTTAAATAAACTTCTTAGTTTTATTCTGGAGAAAAGCCAAATCATATTTTGTTTAAATTTAATCTCCCAGAAAACAAATAAAGCATTAAATGCAATACTAGTAGTTGCATATTAATTTTTAAATGAATCTATATTTGCATACGTCGCTGCTGGGCCATCAATGAAATGGACTTCATAACAATACCCTTTTTAAAATATATTTAGGGGGTTCCTTTTGACGAGTCTACCATGAATATTCATACCACCATATATGGAAGCTGCGCTTTAACCCAGCCTGTCAATTTTGACATGTTTGGGATGTCAGACTGGGCGAACGCGTCACTTTTTGTCGGGTAAGTTTACTACAATGTTTTACATGCAATTTTTAAACATTGTGCCAAAAATCATTAGGGTTACAGTCAGGAAAACCGAAACATGTTAATTTAAGCCAGTAAAACATCGTGGTAAACTTGTCCGATAAAACAAGTGACGCATTCACCCAGTCCGACATCCAAAACATATCAAAACTGACAGGCCGGGTAAAGCACCACTTAAAATTCAAGCCATTCGCGAATTCTTTTGCAAATTTTTAAATTTTAACACCAAGAAAGCGCCGCACGCCCAGTTAATAGTATTATATCGTTTATGCGCAATTTTTTTCAGTATTGATATTTATTAGAGGAATTTACTTACAAAGATTTAATGGTAAAATATTTCAAACCAACCATTTGCACTTTTATTGCCAATTTTTACACCGAGGAAACGCCGCGAAAGCTATACAAACTTTAATACACAAAATTTTTTGATTGTCGAAATTTATCATATGGCTTCATTTATAAATATTTAGAAGTAGAAAGTCAAAAACTAAGCAATTTGTTTCTTCCCTGGCTCACCTTCTAATTATTTTAGTCACCAGTTTTGGTTAGTTCTGCTTAACTATTTAAAAAAATTCAATAATCAAAAAATTTGCGCATAAAAGTTATAATAATTAAATATCCAGTTGCGCTTTCTCGGGTAAAAATTTGCAATGAATTAGTCAATGGCTTAGATTTTAATTTTTACTATAAAATCTTTATAAATAAAGTCCTCTAATAAATTTTTATAATTAAAAATAATTAGTGCCCTTTAGAGCTCTACTTTTTTCGTCCCTGGACCATCTCCTAATTTTAGTCGCCACCTCCTAATTTTAGTCGTAACCTTCTAATTTTAGTCGTTACCTCCTAATTTTAGTCACCTCCTAATTTGTCCACCTCCTAGTCGCCACTCCTAATTTACTGCCTCTAATTTTAGTCGCTACCTCCTAATTTTAGTCGTCACCTCCTAATTTTGGTCGTCACCTTCTAATTTTAGTCGCCACCTCCTAATTTTACTCGCCATCTCCTAATTTTAGTCGTTACCTTCTAATTTTAGTAGTCACCTTCTAATTTTAGGTCGCTTACTAGTCACTACTCTAATTTTAGTCGCCACCTCCTAATTTTAGTCGCTACCTTCTAATTTTAGTTGCCACCTCTAATTTTAGTCGCTACCTCCTAATTTTAGTGACTAATGGCGCTCCTAATTTTAGTCGTTACCTCCTAATTTTAGTAGCCACCTCCTAATTTTAGTCACCATCTCTAATTTTTAGTAGCCACCTTCTAATTTTAGTCGTTATCTCCTATTTTTAGTCACCACCTCCTAATTTTACTCGCCACCTCCTAATTTTAGTCGTTACCGTTTTAATTTTAGTAGTCAGCTTCCTAATTTTAGTCGTTATCTCCTACTTTAAGTCACCACCTTCTAATTTTACTCGCCACCTCCTAATTTTACTCGTTACCTTCTAATTTTACATACCACCTCCTAATTTTAGTAGCCACCTTCTAATTTTAGTCACCACCTCCTAATTTTAGTAGCCACCTCTAATTTTAGTAGCCACCTCCTAATTTTAGTCGTTACCTTATAATTTTAGTAGTCACCTCCTAATTTTAGTCGTTACCTTCTATTTTAGTCACCACCTTCTAATTTTACTCGTCACCTCCTAATTTTAGTCACCACCTGCTAATTTTAATAGCCACCTCCTAATTTTAGTCAGTCAAAAAAATTAGTGCCTTTAGAGTCATTCGCAAATTCATTGCACATTTTTACAGCCGCTGGATATTTAAAATATTATGACATTAATGCGCAAGATTTTTTGATTATTAAAATTTATTAGATACTTAGACTTTATTGATATTTAAAAGTAGAAAATCAAAATCTAAGCCATTCGCCAATTATTTCTCTAGTTTTTACCCCATGGAAGCGCCGCGGAATCTTCAGTAGGTCATATCTTTTGTGCGCAAAATTCGCACACTTCTTGCAAGTTTTAACACCATTTTTTAATATTAAATATTTTTAATAAAGCCATTTGATAATTTTTAATAATCAAAAAATTTGCGCATAAAAGTTATAATAATTAAATATCCAGGTTCGCTTCCTCGGTGTAAAAATTTGCTATGAATTTGTGGACTTCTTGGATTTTATTCTTTTATAATATTTATTTATGAATATAAATCCTCTATATTAGTTTCGATAATCAAAAATTTTGCGCATAGAATCATTACATGGTATAAAGCAAAGGCGCTTCCCGCGTCTGTCCCTATATCTTTTGTACGTATGTATGCTTAGATCTTTAAAACTACTCAACTGATTTTGATGCAGTTTTTTTAATAGATAGAGTAATTCAACAGGAAGGTTTATATGTATAATAACATGCTTAATATATTAGAGAACCACTGATAATTTCAAAATTTCTAATGTAAAGTCGTAAATAAACAAATATTTTTGCGGGAAGGGGAATTGTTTTACTACAAATTTATAGCGTGCGAAGCTGTGGGCAAAAGCTAGTTTATAATATATTTAACATCCAGCGGCGTTTCCTTGATATAAAAATTGCGAACGGCTTTGATTTTAATGTATTCGTAATAAATATTTGAGGAGCTAGATTAAAACACTGATCTTGATGAATTGCCAATGTTATTACATGCGCGACACAAAAGTTACATTTCATGGACAAAAAACGGGTTTTTGCGCAAGCAAATCGAGGGTGAACGCGCCTGGCGCCAAGCAGACTATCTGCATTATCGGAAAGAATTTGTCGGCGGTGTCCGGGTTTTCCGTTCGGAGTACGGTAGCTAATGATCGTCACGGTCAGACCGCGGACGGAGGCGACAGGGTGCCGGTGTTTGTATTTTGCCAACGGCTTTTAATTGCGCATGTTCGTCCATCCGTCTATTTGTTTACTGCGCGAGGTCGTAAAAATCCGAAAAATGCTTCTTGCCACTGCGGGTATAAATGTAGGTTATCTATGGTTTAAAAGTGTCAGAAAAAGTCGTTTGATATAATTGGAAACCAGAGCCTTTTTGAAACCACCCTTCACATCCAATATACAAATATTGTTATAAAAAATTATTTTTCACCAAGCCGGACTTTTTATCTAGAGTAACTGTTTTCGTGAAAGTAAAAATAAAAAAGGTTTTCCATTTGGTAAAAACTTTCGAGGACACGCTGTATTTTCAAAGATATTCAGGGATTCCACAGGGTTTCCATTGTAGACCTTTTTTTTTTAAATTTATTTATTAATGTTCTTGAAGATGTAATGAACCTTTTAGAGTATCTTTTGTTTGCTGATAATTTGAAAATGTATAGTGAGTAAATATTGTTCAGATAAAGATTGTTTAAAGGATGATATGTTTTGCTTGTAGGTATATTTGGTTTCAAACAAATGAACTTAATTTAAATCTTAAAAAGTGGTATCATTTGGTAGAGGGCAACATATTGTATATACAGATACATCCTGAATGACACTGCTTCAGTCACTTAAGAGGTCTATTGGACAATCAACTTACTTTTCGTATATCGTTGCAATGGGTCCATGGCTCCATTAGGCTGACTAGGCTACAGCCTAGGGCGCCATGAAAAAATAGACGCCAGACAGGGAGTTTTTAAAAAGTTCAGGTCGAGTGGGGGATTTTGGTGACTATTTTCTCTGTGAATAAGGTGCTTTGGAATGAAATAGGCATATAGGCTTTTTTTTGGTCATCAAATTTTATTTCAAGTAAGGGGGCGTCCATAAATTACGTGAGACATTTTAGGGGGGAGGGTCGAGCAAAATTTACCAAATCTCACGAGGGGGAAGGGGGGTCTGTGAAAATCTCACGTAATTTTTGTGTAGGTAGAAAAGAAAACAAAAATAAATTTTGGGACAGGCCTCCCCTCAGGAAAATGTGATGTATGTATTGTTGCTTTTTGCTTTTTTGGATGGAGGGACCCTTTTTTGCTCTTCTATATTTTTGAAAACAAAATCAATTTCGGTTCAAGAAATTGAGAGTTTTGTATTCCCATCATAAATCTCACGTGAGATTAGATAGTGGGGGGGGTAAAGAAAATCTCACCAAGGGGAGGGGGGTCCAAAATATGGAAAAACATCTCACGTAATTTATGGACGCCCCCTAAGGCGCCTGGCACTCAAAAAATAGGCGCTACAGAGGAAAGGACCTGTTTTTTTGGTGGAAAATAGGCGCTCCGGGAATTCTAGCCTAGGGCGCCTTAAACAGTTAATACGGCCCTGCATGGCTCTTTGATTTTAAAATACCGGATGAAATTTATTTTTTCAAATTTCTGAACCCCTCGTTTTTAAGTTTTATTATACTATTACTATACTATTAAGATTAGATAAATATCACAGAAAAAATCGCGTAGATATGTATTTTATTTGCTTTTTTTATTTAAGGATATGTAGATACATATTTATGAATTACATAAAAACCGGCGATTTATTTTTAAACAATATTTATATACCTTGCACCTAATTTATATTTTGTTTCACGTGCAAGGGAGTATTTTTGTGGAAGTCTAAGTTCCGAATAGGAAGCGACCGGCACCCATCTGTTTACCAGATAAATACTTAACGCAACTCTGTGTCAAAGGTATTACCACAGGGTTGCGTCAAAAATAATGGTCATATTTAAATTTAAAAGAAACCTCACAACTTTTGACACATCCTGTATAACATATTTCTCATCCAATTTTAATGCAATAAGGGGGCTAATTTATGTCTAACTTTATTGAATTCATTAAGTCCAGTAGCGTTTCGAGCGGCACCTTAACGAATTGTCCAACAAAAATGTACACCACTGACTTTAATAAGACTCTTATATTTTATTTAGATTGGGTAAACTAGAAATACAACCATTTTTTTATCTTTTTCGATCTTGCTTAATTTTTGGAGAATTTTTTTTTATAATTACGTAACAACATCAAAAAATACTAAAATAAATAACAATAACATCTAAGCTAACAAATTTTAGTAAATTAGGTGTTTTTAAAATTTCCTCCAGGGTTGGTCATAGGGGCCATGGCCGCCCCCTTTACACTGAAAGAGGCAAATATGGGGCATTTAATAATGATATGCCCCTCCCCCAGCGCTGGCCCGAGGGGTGAGGGTGATGAGTGGAAGTGAAAAGTAAGGACTTTTTGCCACCTCAGACACTTTTCACATTTTCCTCGGGTCAGCCTATGGCCCCCTTCAGAAAGTCGATATGACCGCCCCTGATTTCCTCTTTTTCTTGTTTTTTTGTAGAAATTAAGATTTATAGAGATATGTAGATAGTAGTAGCTAATTAATAAAATATTAACTATTTTACAAGTAAAATGAGCACAAAAATAAAAATATGGTTTTCGATGTATTTTTGAAGATCCACATCAAATCTTAAACTTTGTTTACTTCCCAGCTTGTTGCAAGACATTTTATAAGGATATAATTTCATAAATAAAAATCGTACGTATAAAAATAATATATATCTTTTTTAATTTAAATCTTCTAAAATACTAGCTATCAAAAATATGAGAAACTTTTTACTTATACCTAATTCTAGTTAACCTTTTAATTTTAAAATAAAAAATCAAATACCAAGGCACTTTTCTATATTATAAAAAGGACCACAGATAAAGATGCATATTTCTATATTGGCAAAGTAAACAAAAAGAAAACGAGTGGTCTTGTAGTTATCTGATTATCTGGGAGTAAAAATGCAAGCATTTTAATTTTATACGAAAATATTAATTTCCCCATTTTTGTCCACATATCGACGCACGATGCGTCGTATTTCTATTTTTTTATTAATTTTTTTTTCAGATTGGCATCGTATTTTTGCCGTTGGATAACCCACCTCATCGGCGTGAAATGGATTATTAGAAATGGCGAACGTCTCAAACCACAAGAACCATGTATTATACTTTCGAACCATCAAAGTATATTAGATATTTTAGGTAATTAAACTGTGCATTAGACTGGGCCAAAAAACAACTTGAAAAAATATATCGAAAATATTGTTCAAGGTGACACAAAAAAGAATAGTGAAGGTTCAAGACCTTAATATTATTATTAGGAGGTCTATCTCTATCAGTTTTTTGACAATAATCTTTTGTTTTATGCAAAGCTCGCAAATTGTTGATCTGAAATATTTTACCGACACACCTTCTTTCAGCTTCCTTCGTAAATTATCGTCAAATTAGCCGTTTCCATGTTATCAGGTTTTGAACATTGAACCATTTTTTTCAATTTTGTTTCTTGAGTTTGGATTTTTGTTACTACTACAAATATTATTATTTAAGTAAATGCGCTTCATATTTTTAAACGATTGATTTGCTACAAAAAAAGTCTCTTAACATTTTTTAAATAAATTCACTTCTTCAAAAGTGATTAGACGTTGAAGTTGAATCCAAAAGTAATTTTTAGAAAATTTAATTTTCTTCAGGAAGGGTCGTTAGTAAAATTTTTCAGATCAACAGTTGGGAAGTTTTGCATGAACAAAAAAAAAAAAGATTGTTGTCAAAAAACTTTAGACGCGAAGGTAGACCTCTTAATATTAATATTTTGGGCTCAAACCTTCACGATATATTTTTATTTATATTTATCAAAAAGTAGGGAACTAAGTTTAACCAGAGCGGACCTAAACATATGTAATATTTTTTCACAGGTATGTTTCAAATATGGCCGATTATGGGACGATGTACGGTTATAGCGAAAAACGCTTTATTTTGGGTGTGGCCCTTGGGGTTAGCAGCATGGTTGGGAGGCCTAGTTTTTATTCCGAGGGTGAAAACCGACGAAGCAAAAACTGTTTTAAATAATGCAGTTAAAAAGATCTCACAAGAAAAGGTAAGATTGCCATTTACACGTGGTTTTTACGCATAAAAACCATTGGTCCCGTTACACATGAGAAGTACGAATGTACGATGCCCTACGCCTGATGCATTGATTAGATATGATTAGATTAGATTAGGAGGTGGATTGCATATCCTCTAACACTGCAACCTGCTCAGGTTTATTGTGTGTCCTCCGTCCATAGGTTAGAGCACGCTATCCAAGCGGGTCTGTTTTATCAGACTCTACAAGCTTGAAGCCGGCTCCTTGGTATATCTTGCCGCTTTGGGTTTTCTTCACCCAGCCTTGCAAACCGCAGACTACCAAGGGCTTCACAGTAGCACCATACGTGTTCTGCGGTTTCTTCCTCCTCTCCTGGCAGAACCTACATAGGTTTTCTTCTGTCAGGCCCATGATTTCCAGGTGGTTATTCAGTCTGTGATGCATTGAAACTAATGTTACCTTTCAGATGCAGGCCCAGCGCGTACGCGTTACATTAAGGTCGGGCCTCACATATTCGCACCGAGCCCGGATTCACGGTCATAGAGGGAAAGTCGGGAAAATTAAATGGGAAAAATTTAAAAGCACTTTTCATGCCCTCAAAAATATAAAAAGCATTTTTATCAAGCTAAGTCTATTGTTTTATATAATAGGTATATCTCTTTGTTTAAATAAAACATATTTTCCTACTTATCTCTGTTCTTTTTATCCAAAATTTAGGTGTAGTATAGGTAAAAGTCTGGCCACACATAAGCGCACCAATGTCCCACAAGCCCCGCACCGTAGCACGGCCGTGTCTCGTACGGTCTGAAACATAACCAGTCAATGAAATCATACCTGGATTGGATAGCGCCGATATTCTCCGAACCAAGTCTTGAGCTAACCGGGCGTCACCTTTTGTTTCAGTTCATTACGTATAAAAATTAAAAGTTAGTGGTTAAAGGTTAGCTGTTGTACAGCAAACATTACAAGCAAAAGTGATTCAATAACTATTAAAAAATGTAAAATTAATTTTATTTTTACATTTATGGATTTTTTGTTTTGTTTTAAAAAGTTTATTCTTTTTAATTAAGTGGTCGAGCACGAAGCGGTGATATTAAGCCTACGGTATTTGATTACAACGGTACATTTTAAAACAGAGACACGACCGTGCTACGTGCAGGCCTCGGTGTGGGTATGTGTGGCCAAACCTTAAAACTGTGTTACTTTATTTTTGTGAAGGTTTATTTTACGGTCAGGTGTAATTTAAAGCCTGGTATAATTGACTCATATTACTGCAGTTTGATTAAATACAAAACTTTTTGCACCGCTTCCCCCTTTATTTCACCAGGGAAACGCACGGTCACAGACTCGTTGCGGTTATGTGTGGCCCGACCTTTACATTTTATGCAAATTTTATTGCCCGCGTAGGGCGTAGAGGGTTGGTATGTCTTATGTGTAATGGGTCTTAGATTTTATATAACAAAAACAGAGTTTAAAATTATAAAAAAGACAAATAATGGTATTTATAAAATCCCTCGTAGATGTAATCAATAATTTTATATGGATGAAAGTTATAGGCTATATAAAAGTATATCGTTCATAATAATAAATAAAAATGTATGTATAACATCAATCTCTGGTAAATATTACTTGGTTACTTTAGTTTAATGCCAAGATAATTGCCGGCAATCTTAAAACCGATTAGCTTATCATAGTAAATAAATCTATCATTTGTGACACATTACTTTAATTTTCAAAGCCAAATATAAACAGTTTTAATTTTCATCATTATTTACTTTTTTAATACCTCGAAAACGGTGACAGGTTTCATCACTGAAATGTTTGATATACAGGGCGATTCTTAAGTTATACGCATAAAAAATAATTTGTATGAACAAACAATAACTACTAATTGAAAAAAAATAATATAGTATATAATATTTACGAAGGTATCTAATTATTTAAAATAAAATAAAAAACAAAAACAAAAAACGTGAGTTCTTAGGAAAAATTAATGTCAGAAATAGTTTGGTATAATAATGATTGATAATCCATGATTTTAGTTCTAATCGCGTAAAAAATAAACTCACATACGACCACAACTAATAGTAGAGTACTAATAGATATACTGAACATCATTCAGGTCATTCCGTAATCTTTCTTTAAATTTGGTTAGCAACGATAGGGGTAGTCTATTTCCACCACTTCTGTTAATTCCACAAAAGTGCGAAAATATTTAGAAGGTGTATTTTTTATAATAGGAATCATTCTGTAAAATTTTATTATTCTAGCTCTTTTTGTTTTTAAGATAAAAAATAAAAACTTTATTGATTTCGCCATCTTTGTACCGCAATATCTCCCTAATGATTAACTTTTGACCCCATGTTTATAAAGCAAACTACCCCCTTTTTTTAAACAAGGAACCACCACCTAACATCTTTCGCATTTGTATAGAAACACCCTGTATAGGTTAAAAATAATTAAGGTAAATAATTCATACATACTGCTTATTTTTTCAATCATATTTTTTTGGTCTCCCCCGTGGCGCAGTGGACAGAGCTTTGATCTTCGAAGCCAGAAGTTGCCGGTTCGATTCCCAGCGGGGAGACATATTTAGGTAGTAGTTATTCAAAAATAACGACCGTGGTGGCACTACCGCGTTGTCTAAAAGGTGCTGTATAATGCATAACTGCATGTTTTAGTGCTTGGACAACGTTGACGGAACAGGGGGACAGAGGGGTTAAACATCTAATAACCCGACACACACGGTACTCTGGTATTTAGGCATAGGCCTTCTTGGGATGTCAAAAGGATAAAAAAATATTGTTAACATTTAGGAGAAATAATTCAAAGAACCCAATAGCTATAGTTACACCCATATTTATTTCATTCTGAAAGCGATGCCGCCAAGTACACAAAAATGATAAAGGAAATAAACCCTTTTGTAAACAATGATTTATTGCAGCAAAAATATTTAACCCGAAAACTACGCCACGCGTTACAGGTTTTATGGTACGCCAGAGACGAAATAAGAGGATGTTTTTTAAGTACGCGATACGTGTTTTCGCAATATTTTTATTTATTTATCTAAAAATATGTAATCAGACTCTGTCAGAGGCTATGTGCTGTTGAAAAGGTTTTTTACTTTATCATACTTTGGGTACTACTAAACTAAACGCTTACGACACAGTAAAATATACAGGGTAATTTAAAAATCGATCACGAAACTTAAGGGCGTGATTCTACTTGACAAAATAGGGGTAGAGCTTCATATCATTTTTTTTCAAAATGTCATTCGTTTTCGAGTTACAAGCCGTCAAAGTTCAATTTTTATTTTGTTTTTTCGCCATATTGCATTTATTTTTTAATCAATCCAGTTGATATTTGGTACACAAATCGAGCTTTGCGGATTCCAAATTTTAAGACAAAAGTACTTTTTTAAATACCGCCAGAGGGCACTTTACCTAAAACTTAAAATTTCTTTACATTATAAATTTTTTTATTTTGACAGATATCGCAGAGCTGGGGGCGCCATTTTATAGACAATCAAAAACTTAAAAAATAAGATACTCTTTATTAAAGTCGATAAACCTCACCGTTTAGACACCAATAGATATCAAAGTTCTCATCAATTTCAATTTAATTACCTACATACATACAGGGTGTCTAGTAACTCAACCGACAAACTTAACCAAACGATTCTACAACAAAAATAAGAAAAAACTTCATATAAACATATGTCCTAAACGTCTTAGTTTTGAACTACGGGGTGTTAAAATCAAAAATTTTTTTTTGTTTTATATTTACCACACTGTAGTTCAAAAACTAAGACGTTTAGGATATATTTTTATATGAAGTTTTTTCTTATTTTCTGTTGTAGAATCGCCCTGTAAAGTTTGTCGGTTGAGTTGCTAGACACCCTGTATGTAATTAGGTAATTTGATTGAAATTGATGAAAACTTTGATGTCTATTGGTGCCTAAACGGTAAGGTTTTAAAAAATTATATGTAGCTCTACCGTTATTTTATCAAGTAGAATCACCCCTTAAGTTTCGTGATCGATTTTTGAATCACCCTGTATAATTATTAAGGCTAGATTTACTTTAACTATTATTCGGCGGTTTTAATAGTTTTAATAAGCAAAACTGCCGGACGGCGGCATCTACCGGTTTTCTTCTTATAATTGAGCGAAACCGCCGACGGTCGTTTAGCCAGTGCCTTTAAAAATACACATATTTTAACTACAGACATTTATACTGACTTTATGTCAAAACTGGATATATTGTTACATGTTATTGTTTTGCAGTTTTAAAAATATCACACGTAGTTTTTCTTTTTAGATTATGGTGCTAATTGACACTTTTTATTATTGAATAATTATCAGCACATAATGACTTCCCATAATAATAAATTTATTCTGTGCGCAATACGACGACTGCTTATTATTTAAATGTTAACAATAAATAGGCGAGGTCATTAAATATGGAATATGAACAATAACGTAATCTAAAGTGCGTGTTTTCTTTTTAACTTTTTTTATCTTTGGACAAACCACGAAGGCTAAAAGGCTAAATACTAACGTACCTGGGTGTCTTAAGCGAGGTAAGAGGGAGTTTGTTGACACGGGACTTAAATACTTGAAGATTTGGGGGGAGAAGGAAAGACCTCCGCGGGCAGCAGGTTTCACAATCTAGAAACTCTAGGGATAAAGAACGAACAAAGTCGGAAATTCGGGGCCTGTCCAGTTAAACCGTATATGGATGCATACGCGCGGCACCACGAGTTTCTCTGGTGGAAACCGTGAGTGGAGGAACTACACTGGACAATTCTTCAGAGCAGAAGCCATGGAAGTACCTATAAAAAAGCGATAAATTTCTCACAGCCCGACGATGGGCAAGAGAGGGAAGAAATCTGTAAATGAAGGGTCATAAATGAGACGAATAGCTCTTCTTTGAATGGAATCAAAAATGCTCAGGGTTGTGCCCCAGATATGAGAACAATACTCCAAGGCAGGTCGGATTTGGGACACATACAAGGTGTATAAATTAGAAGGGGAGAAATACTTTTTGGTTTGAAAGAGAAATCCAAGTTTTTTGAAGCTGCCGTGGCTATAGATACAATGTGTTTATGCCAGTTAAGGTTACTTTCAAATGTGACGCCTACAAGATTAAAGGTGTCCTTGCTCGGTAAAACTTAAGATCCTGTGAAAGAGATATCTGCATCGCTCCGCGTTTGTTTTCCAAGTCAGGTTTAGTAATGGGTTTAGTACCCTGAAAACTGAAGTGAAGGGTACTATCGTCGGCGAAACTGTAAATGGAATTAGTTGTGGACGAGAGAAGGTCGTTGATGTGAACACATAACACTAAATATATAATAGAAACTGCCGTGTATTTGCTTGATATAATGTTAATCGCGCCATCCCTCGGATATGCTCCTAACCTAGGCAACTTTACAAGGATGCATCACGTAGAATCCTAACTACTCACAAGCAATTTTTGACCAGTGGCGCCATCTACAGTGTTATTAGGAAAGTAATATTTACCGCGGGATTTAAATTAATCTGTATTGTGAATATGGAATACAGGGTGTCCCAACTCTATTTATACACGAAATAACCTGACCCTTGTACAAGATTCAAAAAAGCTTAAAAACTATATCTTGTATCTCAGATATTTGGTTTTTAAATGAAACGCCCTTGGTTTTGACAAATTTTAACTCGTTATGAAATTTTCTATCAAAAATGTATAATGCACTATATATAAATTATCATGTGTTCTTAATGGTGTGTTTACATTTGACATTTATTGCATGATAACTTATGTCAGAAAGAAATTCTGGCTAATGTAAACAGTCAAAAATTGATTATATTTTCTTCTATTTTCAGTTTTTGGCTTTCACACGTATGTATTGTCAAGTGGTTCTGGTCAAAAATTTATGTCCGATAATTTTTTTATTGACATTAGCCAGAATTTCTGTCTGATAAGTAAATAAATGGTGCTAGTGATATGCAGGCTATCAAATTCCTTGACATTTTACTTTTTGCCGTTGATAAGTATGGTGTTGATAGATGAATGGTATATCATAAATTTTTGATGTAGAATTAGTTGTAGTAAAATTTGTCAAAATGTACAGGGTTTTCACGTAAAAAAAAGCTTATTTAAATCAAAACCTTTTTTAATTTACCCGTTATAATAATTAGCAATACTGAGAATACACAAAAATGTTTTTAAACATGTTTTGATTTTAAGCTTTCTTTTAATACATACAGGATTAAAGTTATTTTTGTGTAAAAATAAAGTTGGGACACACAGTATATCTTTTGTATAAGTAGTATAACTAGATAACTTAAAAATGGTAATTTTGAGTTTCTTAAAGAAATAGAGTAAAACTTTAACATTTTGTTGATTATCTAATGGAAATTCACTGCACTGACTGACCAATTTTTTAAGTTTTAAAAGTTTGTAAACCGTGCATATTACTAAACAGAACTAACCAAAACACATATATTTTATTGATGTTTTATTCAACCAATTTTATGTTTTGGTTAGTATGTCTTTTACATAATTTCTTAAAATAACTTTAAATTAGCTCTTTAGTTATAAAGGGTAAAAAAAAATGTGCTGGTTATCTATAATAGATGGAAAAATATTTATTATATTAATTTTTATTTAAGTCATAAACAATTAAGACAAGTAAAATATCACTGTTTAATATTTTATTTTATCTTAATTTACTATTTTAAATAAGTAAATCGTTTATTTCAAAAACCACATTTTTTTTTAATTAGGTTTATGCGATTGATATATATTTTTTTAATTTGCAGACCAATGAGATTTTCCTTTTTATTCTTCACAAATTGTATTTATGTGCTTTCTTTTTTTAAATAATGGTTTCTTTTCATTCATGCATATATTCCAAATGAAACATATTTTTGGAGCTACACAAAATTGTATATATGTATACTGTTTTTGAAATGAACGATTTAATTTTTATAAAATACATATAAATATTCATACAAAAAACACCTCTTAAAACTGCAAATGTATATTTCTGTAGTGGTATCATAAAATAAACAATTATACTAACTAAAAAAATAAGTCTAAAGTAATTTTTCATGGTAACCGTATTCGTCGAAGTGGTTCAAATGTTTTTGAAATGCTTTGAACCATATTAGTCCTTATTTGTGAAACAATAAAATAGTAAGTAGCATTATTAACTTTGTTGAAAATTTAGTCCAAGTTTATTTTTTTTTTTGGTAGGATTTAATTCGGCTGTTTAAGTTTGATACCTTAAAGCCCCAGTCCACTACCCTTTTATACAAAATTTTTGCCTTTGGAGACAGTTGAGATTGCCTTGTAACATCTACTAGACTAAGTGCACCTTTAGTACTTTTTTGTCACTAAAAATAAAAAAAATATATAAAATACGTACTTTAATTAAAAGAGAGAATATATGGACAAAATATAAAAGTAAAAACACTTTAATGTACTACTGACCACATGTCTGCTCATGTAACGAAAACATTTTTGTAACATTATAAAAGTTCATGAATGCTTAAAGCTTGTGTACTAATATACCAGTACCCTCTTAACTAAAATTGGTGTTATTGACGTAAAAATAAAAATTCAAGATTTCAAGAAAAATGACATACAGTGGCGGCAGACTAATTGGAAAAGATACTTAAAACAATTTAATAATTTTTATACAGAAATGTATACGAGAAATTTTAAATTTTATTTCAATGTTTGTAGATGTTTGATTATTTATAAAAATAAAAAAGTTAAAAGTACAATAAAAGTATCATTGAAATAAAAATTATTAAATTATTTTTTAAGTATCGTTTCCAATTAGTTTGCCTGCCACTGTATATACCTTTAAAAATGTCATACAGCCTTAATATTAGGAAAAAAACAAAAAAATAATGGATGTTCATATCTTGTTGGACTCTGTGAGGATGCATGAGAACTAAATATATAGTAACCTATTCATCACTGAAACTAGTACAAAAAGAAACGGTTTATCGACTTGTCATACAAATACACAAAAGTCGAAGTTAAATAAAAAAAACACAACAAAAAACTAAAATACTAATTTGTCACATTGCCCATTGTGTGGCTTTTCCTTTAAATGTTACATCCAAAATTTAGGCCAATGTTTGCAGCAAAGGACAAATAGTAGAGATACATAAAGTTCTTGATTAAACGAGAAGAAAATAAGTTAGACTTAAAGACACAAAAGAAAAGTTCAATAAAAAATTACTTTATTATTAATATATGTTATTTTTTTTAATTAAGGAGTATTATATGTATTAAAAATAATACTTACACTTTCTCAGTACAATATTTAGGTAGGGTTGTTCTCTTTGGAGTAGTACATTTTACTGGACTCATCCATATTTGTTTTGGAAGTACTTGAAAGAGAAATTTCATCTAAAAATAACAAACTGTAGAATGTAATGTTGCAATTTCAAAAACAAATTTTTCACCCTCTAAGCTATTTGGCTATTTTTTAATGTCTTATGCTCACAAGATGTTTAGAGAGTGTTATTGCTATTACAAGTATAAATTGTAAAATTTGAGATTTACTTTTCTTAGCTGTATTTAAAAATTAGGGCAATATTTCATTAAAATATCTAATTTCTAAAAGCAAAAAGTATATATGTTTAAAATTATTTATTACATATTTATTAAATGTATACACATTTGGTCAAATCAAAAACATAGGCAGTAAAAGTAACAACATAGCGGGACCGATGCGTAATGTAAATACCCCTACTAAAAAAGCTTGTTTTTACCGCAAAATGCTTTTATTTATTAACATTAAACAGGAATATATTTTTTTAGCTCAGCTCTTGGTTCACGGTATCCAAAGATACTATTTTTATTTATTTATTATACAGGGTGTAATTTGCACTGTTGTGGTAGGGTTAGTCCGCCCCTTGTGTGTTTGTTATGTTTTTCAAGGACACTATTTTAAGAAATCCTAACTAATATTAAATCATATTAGAAAATATTTAAAATTATATTATGTATAATTATACCAGGTGGATATAAATAAGTATACACACGATCAGTCATGTCTTTCATTCGGCCTGAATGAAAGGAAGTTCGACTGTGTGTATGCCTATTAAGAGTTATTAAAAAAACGATTTTTGTGGTATCCTTTCAGGGCACATATCTCTGTAAAGAGGGACTTAAGAAAAAATGTATAAGAACTTGTCATATTATTTTTATTTGTTCTACAGATTGTCCACGGATGAAGTTTACAAATGGATAAAAAAAATTTCGACAAAAGTTATGCCTAATTAAAATTTCTGGTAAAAAAAATTGATTTACAAGAGAAAATATTAATTTTGTATACAGGGTTAAAAAAAAGCTAGAAAAACATGACTTCTCCAAAAGTAAACAAACCATATTTTCAATTTTTAAATGTCATTTATAAAGTTTCTTAAGAATAAAATTTGTAATTGACAGAAATAATAATACAAAGTTTCTCTCTATAATCTGGCAAAGACGCCTTTATCATATTCGTTTACAGCTGAAAAATTGTGTTGTGTAATAATTTGGGGTAAAAGCATGTATTTGAAAAGCACATTATGAGACTTTTAGAGCTATTTTATTTAAAAAATGTAAAATGATTAAGTTTTCGATAACACCAAAATCAGTTTATCAAACTCGTAAAGGAAATAAAGTCCTTTAAAATGCTATTCCTTATAAGTTTTCTAAATAAAGTTTTGTTTAAAAATTAAAAATAAAGGTAGTTTGCTTATGGAGAAAAATCATGTTTTCAACTTTCAAATCTTTATGAAGAATAACTTTTTCTTGAAAAGTGATTTTTTATTCATTTGTTCTCTTGTAAACCCCATCTGTGGACAGTCTGTATATGAATCCGAAAGATTGGCCATTTTTCTGGAACGCCCTATAAGTGTAATAAAAATAAGCGGTTTTTAATATATCATATGAATCTAATTGCCGGAAAATATTTATGTACAGAAACAAAGCATTACTTTCTTATCTACCAAACAACATCTAAATTGACTTACGTGTTGCAGTGGTACTGCTCTGAGGAATTGGTTGTTCTGAAATACCCATATACATATACATTAGATGGGCCCGGTAATGGCACTTTAACTAAAAACGAAAGTAAACATTCTAATAATAGTTATGAACATATTAAGGTAAAATACAGTGTGTCTACTTAAGTTTGCACCCTTTGGAAAACTTTAGTGAATTTTACTGTTAAGTTCTGCATGGTCTCATACCTAAAATTCATCCATCAGGTATTAATTTTTCAGTGGTTATACAGTATCTTAAAAAATATGAATTTTGCTCAAGAGAAAAGTACCTTTATTTTCAAAATATTGATTTTTTAAAGAAAAATATTTTGTTCTTTTAAAAAAAAAAAACTTTTATTAATTTTAAAATTTGGGTTTGGTCATTAGTGTATACTTACATTAAAATAAGTATGAAGTTTTTAAAGGATAACTTTTTCTTGTAAAATTTATAATAAAAAAAGTTTTCCATATGGAGCAAACCTAAGAAGATACACTGTTTAATAAAAAATAGACAATATTTTTTTAAAGACCTTATCTGATTTTGATTGCCTAAAGCATAGAGTACAAATACAAATCACATTGCTTTGGTATCTACTAAACAACAAAAGCTAAATTGACTTACTTATTGGAACAGTACTGCTTGTAGGTATCTGTGCTTTCGGAATGTTCACAGATACATTCGATGGGCCGAGATACATTATCTAACAAAAAATAGAGTTGTAACATTTCAAACTATTTTATAAATATTTATTTATTTATAAATAATTTATTAAGAAAATATCTAAGGCCATCTACCAAAGTTCTTTAGCCCTTTATATTTACAAGGTGAGTGAGGTTTTAAGAAAAAAAAATGCCTTTTTTTATCATAACTTTCCACCACTCCAGATCTTTACACAAAATATGGTACACTTCTTTTGACCATTAAATTACATTTTTTGCTGCAAAAATTAACAAAAAAAAAAAACAACATCAGTGGCTACACGGTTAGTATGAAGTTATTGAAATATTTGGTAATATCCTAAAATAAAATATCTGATGAAAACTTACTTATGAAAACAAAGAATAATCAATATATTTATGTACTTACCGAGATTTAATTTTATTTTCTTTAAAGGTAAACAGGGTGAAGTAATTAAATCTTCAGTGTCATTGTTACTGTCTGATGACCTCCTCGGTGCAGCAAGTAGTGGAATATTTTGCTCATTACCTGAAAGTATTACATAAAGGGGTTAATACAAAATAATAAATTCACTTTGTTTTCATATTCAATGTCAAAAAAAAAAAAAAAAATTAATATTCTGGAAATATATAGCATAAGTAAATATTTGGTAATATACCAAATTAAAATATCTTACGAAAACTTACTAATTTAAAAAAAATAATAATCCAAATATACAAATTAACTTTTAAGTTGGTATTTTCCTCTTAAGACACATTTTTCAAATAAAATTATGTTTAAAATTGCTTCGTTTCTTTGTATGTTGTACAGCATGTTAAGGTTTTAAGAAAAAAATGCCTTTTTTATCATAACTTTCCTAGCACTTCAGGTATGTCTACAAAATTTGGTACTCATCTTTTAACCATTACGTTACATTTTTTGCTGTAAAAGTTTTGAAAAAAATTTACCAGTGGCGTTCGAACAGTACACTCCTTTTTCTTCGAATCAGTATAATTTTTAGAATAATCATTTACTTTGAAGTTAATTTGGTCTCTTAATATTTGTCGGCAGGACAAACGGTTTTCATTAAAAATTAAACCTACTGACATTTTTTTATTTAATTTTAATTAAAGTACTGTAAGTATTTGACCCTAATTTGATTCATATTGGAAAAAATATATATTACATACAAAACACCAAATCAGATTTTAGCGATTTTGCCATGCATTAAATGGTTTTTATTTTTTTAAACGAAAACCGTTCGTGGTACAGAAAAATATCATGAGACCAAATTACCTCCAAAGTAAATGATTATTCTAAAAATAATATTGATACGAAGAAAAGCAGTGACATACTATTTTTTCTTGAAAAAATTCAATACAAATTTTGTTCAAACGCCACTAGTAAATTCTTTTAAATTTTTTTACATCAAACAATGTAACGTAATGGTTAAAAGATGTGTACCAAATTTTGTAGACATACCTTAAGTGGTAGAAAAGTTATGATAAAAAATGCATTTTTTTCCTTAAACTTTAACACCCTGTATCTTGGAAATGAAGCATTTTTGAACAAAATTTTATTTAAAAAACGTTTTTATTTTCTTGCATTCTATACTGTGTTAAGAGGAAAATACCAACTTAAAAATAACCCTGTATAATATGTACTTACCAAAATTTAATTTAAATTTCTTTAAAGGTGAATGTGGTGAAGTAATTAAAGCATCTACAGCATCATTGTTAGTGTCTAACGACCTCTTTGGTGTGGCAACTAATGAAACATTTTGCTCATTACCTAAAGTATTACATAAGAGGATTAATCCCATGATAAATCCACTGTTTTGATAATAAATGTGGAAAGTTTTGGAGATACATAGTAAAACTTAAAAGAGTAATATGTATTTGATAATATATTAAATTAAAAAATAAGACAAAACTTACTTATTGGTAAATATTCTGTAGGATATGCTGTTTTCCAGTCAACCCTCTCTTTGTTCCCGGTACTCGACTCTGCTTCTTAAAAATCTTGTTTTTCACATACCACATACGTTTTATAAATTTGTTCAAATGTTTTTGTTTTTAAAAATTGGGTTCCCCACTTGATCAATCCATTT
>JACEGR010008634.1:0-34836 GCA_014170235.1 Listronotus bonariensis | reverse complement strand
CTGTTGGTATTATACACGCGTTAGACCGTCTTTTTTCCACGCATTGCGTGTAAACTTTTGACTTAACAGTAAAAATATCCTTTATCAATTATTTGTACACACAGAAATAGGTACTATTAAACCTGTGATCGTGGCAAACACCCTTTAAAATATAAGACATGTAATATACCATAAAACTTGTTCTCAATGAACAAGCCCACGTTTTATGTCTTGTGTTTAATAACAAATATTTGTAATCCTCTTAAAGCTTTACCTCTTTACACAAACACATAAAATGCATTTTTCAACATATAAAAACAAGTATTATACTACTAAAATTTACATAATTAGGCGGGAGCTTAGGGTTTCTCAGAGAGCACCCACTTTAAAAGTCTATAAAGTAAGGATTACCTATATTTATGGTTTTTTATTAGCTGTTAATTTATTTTTTTTTAATTAAAAAATGTTAGACTTTTTACATTTTTATTCAGGGTTTACACATTTAGCAGTTATAATTTAAATAAAAATTATTTAAATTTTGCTTTAAATACCTGGGGACATTTTTTAATTTCTTACTTAATGCCATAAAATAGGATTAATTTTTGTGACAGGCAAGGTTAGTTTATATTTATAAGGTTGCGACATATCCTCAACTTTTAGGTGGTTCGAGGTCGGGGAGGCAAGGAAGGGTACTCCACGGAGAAAAGTTGGAAAGACTGGGTAACAATAAAGTTGATGATCAATCCAGTGGCGTCTAGAATTTGCGCATTTTATTTTGCATTGTTTTCGAAGTGATATTTGTTGAAAGATGTAATTCTAAATGTTTTTTTATTTAAAGTAAAATAATTTACAACTTAATAATAATTAAAAACTGTTGTATAAACGGTTGTTCTACTAATACAATAAACTGTATATCTCCGACACTGAACAACATGGCCGAAAAATGGGAGATGTGACGTCATAACACGTCAAAGCAATATGGCCGAATGTCGTGACCTTATATAGACCGACTTTGGTGACAGGTACATTTCTTATTTTAGTTAAATAAGGACCAGAGTCGGTTCATAAAGGGGTCACGACATTGCGCCATATTGGTAATGATTATGTTGCATCACCAGGATCATTTTTGGCCATGTTATTAAAAGTGTAAACATCAGTACTGGAGAATACAGTTTAATATGGAGGGTAGAGGGGAGGAGTACCATCCGAAAGTGTCCATCGGAAAGGAGCAACTTAAGGTGGCGCCACAGTAGCCAGTAAAAAGGTTTTAACCAATGAGCATGAATTATTAGAGTAAGATACAAAATGAAAAAGAAAAGAAATACTAAGATCTATCTACTAGCTACTGTGGCGCCACCCTGATTTGCTTCCTTCCAATAGACACTTTTTCAACTTCCGCCTTAAAAGATGGTGTACTCCTCCCCTCTATCATCCTTAGTTAAACAACACTTTTTAATATTATAATATGAAACTTTAAATTAAAAAATTTGGGATCAGATCTTTTAACAATTATCACTTTCAAAACAATGTAAAACCAAAATCACAAACTCTAGATACCACCAAGGTTAGTTTATATTTATAAGGTTGCGACATATCCTCAACTTTTAGGCGGTTCGAGGTCGGGGACGCAAGGAAGGGTACTCCACGGAGAAAAGTTGGTAAGACTGGGTAACTATAAAGTTGATGATCAATCCAGTGGCGTCTAGAATTTGCGCATTTCATTTTGCATTGTTTTGGAAGTGATATTTGTTAAAAAATGTTTTTTTATTTAGAGTAAAAGAATTTACAACTTAATAATAATTAAAAACTGTTGTGTAAACGGTTGTTCTACTAATCCAATAACTAACTAATACATAAACAGGCGCGTTTGTGGCTGCTTCGGTTGTATCGGCAAGCGTCGATCTCCGGAGTTAAGCAGTGGAAAGCGCGCCCATAATTTGGATGGGTGTCCGGCGACAGCGGTGTTTTGGGCAACGGCACACGGTGTTCTGCTCGGGGTTGCGGACCAAGCAACAACCATCCAAGTTATGGAATGAATGGTGTGTGAATGAGAAGGAGTAGGGGTCAAGGTACAATAAGCCTTCACCCTAGGGGGCGGTCGTCGGACCTGGGTGGGATGACCCCGAAAGGGTGAAAAAAATACAATAAACTGTATATCTCCGGCACTGAACAACATTGCCGAAAAATGGGAGATGTGTCGTCATAACACGTCAAAGCAATATGGCCGAATGTCGTGACCTTATATAGACCGACTTTGGTGACAGGTAATTTCTTATTTTAGTTATTTTAAAAAATAAGCATGGTAACAGAATAATTTACAACAATTAGATCCATGAACAAAATAAGGACCAGAGTCGGTTCATAAAGGGGTCACGACATTGCGCCATATATTGGTAATGGCGAGGGGTGTCTCACTACTGGAAATCATTGTACATTTTATGGGTAATCACTTGGGAATACATGGGAATCAGTTGGAAATCCATGGAAATCATTGGGAATCCCTTGGAAATCCATGGGAATCACTTGGGAATCCATGGGAATCACTTGGAAATCGATGGGAATCACTTGGTAATCAATGGCAATCAAATGGGAATTCCCTAAACATAACCACACTTTTTAGCCATTTCGAGTCATTTTAATAACAAACTTGTTTGCAGAAGGATGTCTTTCTGTGTTTTGTTTTATATTTTTGAAGTTTTTAAGTGTTTTCAGTGCTTTAAAGTATTCTAAACAGGTAAGTAAGCTCTTAGTATTGGCTAATATTCATACATATAATAAAACTGTAACGGGGTCAAATGGGGTCATTCATGTCTGTTCGGTTGTCTCATTCTGATTGTGAAAAGTACTGAACGGATTTAAATAAGGGTTTCAAAGTAGTGTTGCTTGGATTGCTGGAAAGTTTATATTATGTAGGCTTTATTTCATCAAAATCGGTCGACGGATAACCGAGGCTATAACTAACATAGTTATGTTAATAACTAAGCATAGTTATGTTAATAACTATGCTTAGTTATAGCCTCGGTTATAGCATAGTTATAGCTAATTCAAGAGCTAATTGTATAATTTTAATGTCATTATTGAGCCCAAGAAAAAGGAGGAGCCTCTCGAGAGGCGCGGGCAGAGTGTTTTCTATTCATCATGATATTGTTTTTTTTGTTTATTTTTTAAATTTGATTTTTTACTTTTTATAAAAATTCAGACTCCAAAATGGCCCAATCCAAGCGGATTGGGCCATTTACATTACCAAGCCTAAGCCAAAAAACCTTAGCCAATTCATATTACCTAAGAAAATTCCGGCATTTTCCATTGTTTTTTTCTTTTTAGATAATACCTAAGGTTGGGCCATTTTGGGTTTGATTTTCTAATAAGCTTTCAAAATTCAATTTAAAAAATAAACAAAATTAAAAAAAAATTATAATAGGTATATGCGAGGACCGAGGCGAGGACACAATGTACAGTGTGTCCCATTTTTGATGGTTTCACAATGTATCTCCTTTATAAATAGAGTTAGCGTGATGCGACTTTCGCGACCCAAGGTGAAAATATAATGCCAAGAACAAAATCAACAACAAAAATAACTAAGATACTACTCCAATTTCTACAAATAAATAAAATAAAGCTCTAAAAACTATAAAATAAAACCTACTGCTGTAAAAAATAAAAAATAAAACATAAAATAAATTTAAAAAAAATAAAAAAATAAAAATAAAGCCTAAAAAGCGCCCTAAGGACAAAACACTACATAGTGAAAGGTGGGGGATGATTACACAATCATGCCAAGCCAAAGTGAGTAGGGCACGTAGTCAAAAAAAAAATCACAAAATAAAAAATTAAAAATTCATTCAGCTTTTATTCTTGATTAACAAAAAGAAAAAAAACATCTCTACACTTGATTTAAGGAAATTTTGTACGAAAGAATTGAACAGAAAAATGAATAAATAAAAATAAGAATTGATGAAGTGATCCATTCAGACCATCCCACAACTACTTGATAGTTCTTAAATTCAGAAATCATATAATAAATCAGATAAAACATTGCCATCAATGTGTATGTCATAGTATGTGTCTAACCCTCCAGCTAACTAACAGTCTATCGGGAGAAGAAAGGACTATCAACGAAGGAAGCCACCTTGGAAAAGAAAAACAGCACTATATTTTGTGTATGGGCTATGATTCAGAGTCAGACAAAGACCCGTACACACCAAGAATGAGCTGGCAAATTGCACCATCTGGGAGCAGAAGCCAATAACCCAATCAAGACAAGACAAGATAATTACCTCTAATTAATTTATCACAGGTGAAACACCTTCAAGGGCAAGCGTCACCAAGATCTATCAATTTCAAGCAAATATTTACAATGAACCAACATTATGATATGATAGATCTAAAGATGACCTGAGGCTGTGCCTAAGGTGTTTCACCTGTGATAAAATAATTATATAATTAATAATAAGCGAGATAAGGCAAAGAAATAATAAGGAAAGAAAAACTCAAAATTGAGCTTAATGTTATCTTAATGTTCATATTTTTATTACATTAGACGTAAGAAAAATTGTCTTTTCTAAAAATCATAATAAAAAATTATACATTCCGTTTAAAAAACTGATTGTCTTTGCCGCCAGTCTTTTGTTTTTGATTAAATTTTTTTACTGATTACATTTTTGAATTCTGCAGATTAAAATAGGCCAATTGGCTATTTTTAACTTTCTTTAAATACAGGGAAGGTAAAAAAGGTCATTGGTGGTACGCCCTGTACATGCATAAACGTTGGTACCATTTAAAACTTTATGATATTAGAAAACACTCGCGCGGGCAGAGCTGAAACGTGAAAGGAAAGTGGCGTTAAAAAAAAAAGAAGTTGTTATAAATTCTTTTTATTATAATTTGGGTATAGTTCGGGTACAGATAAATTGACTGCAAAATCAATGCAATAACCTTTACGTATTATAAATAAACTCCGAATCTTATTAAGTGGAAGCCGAGTATACATATTTTTTGTTTTGTTTTCAGATTATAATGGAATACATTACCAATTTATTAAGAACATTTGGGGTGGAACTGCCTCCATATCTTACAACGCTTCTTATACATAACGGATTTGACAATGTATATTCCCTTTCTCAATTGAACATTGATCAGGATGTAGAGAAAATTGAATGTTATGCAAGAGAGGTACTTTCAAAGGTGCTAAAAGGCGAAGAAAAAAGGCAATTTTCGGAATTTTTACTGAAGAATGCTCTCTTTTTAAAATTCCAGAAGGGCACAAAAAACTTTTAACGTTTATAAAAGAGGAATCGGCAAAAAAATAAATTTAGCAAAAAGGCCACTTAATTTGGAATCATCCAATTCATGCTTTGGAGAAGGATGTTCCGCGTCTTTTTCCAGAAAGAAAGCAAAACTTGCGAATAAAGGCACGTCTCAGTCGGAGACCAACAATGAAGATCATGATCAATATACTCCAAATAATGATGGCATTTCACAACAGGCGCTTCAACATGTTATCAATGTTAGTCAAAACTATATTGAAAAGTTTTCCCGAGAAGAGTTTCGCCAAGGAAAAATAACTAATGATGAATTAAAGAAGATAATCCATAAATGTAAAAGCATGGAAGTTAAGATGGATGGCGATTTAAGTGCAAAAATATCTTGCCCCTTGTGCTCATTTATTTCTTCCGCGTATTCAGTCAAAAATTCCAAAACTGGAAGAAAATGGGTAATTTCCAATTTTTTACGTCATTTTAGAACTCATTTTAAAAAGGATGTTACGAGCGATGTTACTTCCTCTAAAAAATTACCCGCCAAAACACAAACTCAGCCCAATATTACCAATTTTATGAAAAAAACGGATCTCAATAAAAATGATAACAGCTCTGATGTTGAAGAAACTCTTATAGATTTAACCAATGATGAAATAATTCGCAACACAGCAACAACCTTAGCAGCAAATAATTCCTCTACGTCTGATTTTACTAGGCAAAATAAAATAATTACTAACAACTCTGACGAAAAAGAAAATTTTAATCCCACAGACACCCAAATAAGCCTGGATGATGAAGAGCCTCTGGGAGGCGGTTTCAGTGAAATTGATATTTCAGTATCTAGATTTGAGGATTTTTCTGAGGATTTTCCCTATTTGATGACAATATTTTAGAGCTTGGCTCATCTATGAATAACGATATGAATAATGCCATATCTGAAAAACCTGGGGAAAAATCACAGTCTCAAGCAAAAAAACCCAAAAGAAGTCTGTCTTTGGTGATAGCAACTCGCGGCGGGAAAGAGGCCTACGAGTGTTAAATGAACTTCCATACAATCAAGAGCAGATAACGACTTTCCTAAATGTTTTAAATAATGCCATAGATAGGAATCCGGAAATTACAAGTACATTAAACATTATTACACAAAACCAAGCAATAAATAAATTAAACTTTGATGCAAAAGGTTTGTTAAAACATCTTTTGGATTCAGCTATTAAAAATTCAAAAAATAAATCTGTAAATGCAAATAAATTTGATGAAGGAATGAAGCGTTTTTGGCTTTACATATTTATTGCCGCAGGGAGGATGACTTATGAAATACTGTGCTCAAATTTACCGAAAATTCTGCCGTCGGTTTCGACTATTTACAGGCAATTAGAAGAAATGGATAACATATTGGAGGGTGCAGTTAGAATTGAGGACTTAAAAACATATTTACAAAAAGAAATTATCCACCTATGGTTTTTATTTCTGAAGACCAAACAGCTCTTATCAAAAAAGTTCAGTATGATCCATCTACAAATCAAATGATTGGATTCGTAGCACCTTTGCAAGAAGATACGCGATTTCCGAAGATTGGACATTTTTCTGTGAATTCAGTTAAAGACATTGAAACTGCATTTAAAAATGAGACCCTGGCGATAAATGCTTACGTTTTTATGGCTCAGCCACTGGTTGATGGATCACCAGCGTTTTGCATATCTATTTTTGGAAGTGATAATCGATTTACCTCAGATGATGTTTTTAAAAGATGGCAATACATCGTAAGCGAGGCAGCAAAACATGGGATTACAGTTTTGGGGTTTTCAAGTGACGGTGATACAAGGTGCTTAAAAAGTATGAAAATATCTTCAAAATTGCCACTACTCAGTGAAAACCCATATTTTCCTTATTTTCAAGTAAGGTATATTTCACATTTAGATAACTCACATATTTATGTTTTAACTAATTTTAGGCAGATTACAATTTAGAAAATCCGACCGTTCTTCAAGACACCATACATATTTCAACTAAGTTGAAAACCCGTCTATTGAATGAAGATATATCTATGAATATTGGAGGAAAAAAGTATCCATAAATAATATCCGCTACCTAATTGAAAATTATTCAAGGGATAAACATTTGTTATGCAAAAGCTTCCTTGAATGTAAGTTTATAATTATTATACTTTTCTTATCTATAGTCAGTCTTACCTTCCCTAAATTATGAACTCTATTTTTATTATTTATGCAATTTAAGATTTTTAAGCCCCTCAAAAATGTATTTATTTGATGTGAAATAATATTTATAAAAAAAAATATTAGCAAACACATAAAGACAAACACACAAGCATAGGCTTTTGTTTCAAGTATTCAAAAATATCCAGATCTGTTAAATGCAGAATTAGAGCTAAATGTACCCCTCTCTGTATAAATTTTTTCCTGCATTTGTTACTATTTTTTAAATTACCCTTTTTTAGCTTCTGACAAAATGAATTTCAATGCAATTGACAAAATGAGTTCTGAAGTTGTTACGAATCTCCTTAAGGAATCTCCTAATGCTGAAGCTACAAGACAGTATTTAATATTAACTCGTAATATATTAAATGCATTTTTGCTGAAAAGAATTACCTATTGAAAAGCGTGTATACCTCATCTGGTATACAACATTTTTATGCGAATTTGGAAATTCTGGCTAAAGGAGAGTGGTGAAAAAATTCAAAAAAGTTTTATTACCTCAAATACATATACGTGCATAGAGTTAAATGCACATGGAATTATCCTTGTCATAGAAAAACTTCGACAGAGCCAGATGCCACAAGCTTTTGTTCCATGGTTGCTCAGTAGCCAGCCATGTGAGAAAATATTTCGGGAAACTCGATCAATGAGCAGCACCTTTTCAACAATGATCAACTACTCTCTGCTTGAGATTTTGAGACGATTAAAACGTATACAAGCTATGCATGAAATTAGCACTGATTTAGGTAAATATAAATGAATCTTTAATCCTAAGCAGATCATTATCACATATTATTTTTCTTTCAGGTACCGATTTTAGATTTCCCCGACAAGAAAATAAAAGGCTTGGAAATGACACTCCCGCTTTTAAGACAATGGAACTTCCTGGAACAGATGCAATTATAAAAGTAATTGAGAATGCTAAACAGGATGCATTAGTTGATGCTAATCAACTTGGAATGAAAATGGATTCTGATTTGTGGATGAATGTAAACTTGCCCTTGTCAAAAAATTCAACTAACTATCCAGAAGAGGATGCTGAGGTAGTTGATAATATTACTTCGACTGACACGGCTTCTCTAACGGCTGATGAATATAAAAAGACTTTTCAAAAGAAGACCGAGAATTCCTTGAATATTCATCCACATTCACCAGTTTGGATTCTCTCCAATTAAAGGATTATTCGGGGCAAAGAATGGCAGAGAAATCTTGTTTGGCATTGACACTTAATGACAATAAAATACGCATAATAAAAAAATCTACCCTGATTTGGTTTTCCAAGAAAACCAGGGCCGGCTATCAACGGACAGAATTTTAAGAGTGAAGGGAATGAGCATAAAAAAAACTGATAGATGTGAAACTAATAAATCTCAAAAGCTCATATCAAAAAGGAAAAATAAGAACCCAAAAATACACCAAGATTATGATGATAGCACATCTGAATCCGAAAGTGATATAAATTATGCTAGTGATACCTTGACTGAAGACTTTTCTGATCTTCTCTCTGATTTAGACGAAACTTCTAAAGAGGTTGCCATGAATATTTCTATTAAATTAGAATGCTATTACGCAATATATTATGATGCCCGTTGGTATTTGGGGCGAGTTATAGGAAGATGCCAACCCGAAAGCTTCAAGGTAAAATTTTTGCAGCACGACTTAGACACATTTAAGTGGCCTAAAAAAGATGACATTCAGGAAGTTCACCAAGATTTCATATTTTATGGTCCTGTCACTCTGTTGGGATCAGAGCCATTTTCATTAAAAAGAAATGACATGGCTTCTATTCAAAAAAAATACAAGGAGCTAAAAGTGAACATTAAAAATGTAAAAAAAAATAAATGTGTATTTATATAAGTACTTGTTTTTATTTTTATTTTAAAACCCTGGCTATTCTTTACCTTACTCTATTAATATATTGCCTGATAGGTTTGGTATTTTATAGGGGTTGGTTGGGCTTATGATCACCAAATTTTTTCTCTGAGAAGTTTAACCACTACAGAAAATGACATGAAACAAGAACATTAACCTATTGTTTGTGAATTTGTTCACACTTTGCACAATGTTTTTAAGACACTCTTCAAAGACATATTGTTCCTCAAGTAATTATAAAAAAAACAATAAAATTTTTTGACTGTAAGATACGTCATAATATTAATTGTCTCTTTCTACTTTCTAGTGGTATTTGTTTAGGATTTGTCTTACAAAAACAGATGCAATGAAAACAGGGGTGATTTTCATGTTAGGCACTGTATTATACCACAATAGTAACATGGAAATACTAGGGAATCACATATCGTATTACTTGGCATTCATGTGGGAATCCCTGGGAATCACATGGAAATCACATAGGAATACCTGGGAATCACTTGGGATTACCTGGGAATCCTAGAATAATTTGGAAATCACATGGGAATACCTAGTAATCGCTGGGAATATTGGAAATCAATCATTATTTTTAATGGTGATTGCCAAGTTTGGCAATCATTGTACAATTTTTCGGCATAGTGAGACACCCCTCGGGTAATGGTTATGTTGCATCATCAGGATCATTTCGGCCATGTTATTAAAAGAGATAAGTGTAAACATTAGTACTGGAGAATAGTGAATATGGAGAGTAGAGGGGGAGGAGTACCATCTGAATGTATTAAAAAGTGTCCATCGGAAAGGAGTAACAGTAGCCAGTAAAAGGTTTTAACCAATGAGCATGAATTATTAGAGTAAGATACAAAATGAAAAAGAAAATAAATACTAAAATATATCTACTAGGTACTGTGGCGCCACCCCAATTTGCTTTCTTCCAATAGACACTTTTTCAACTTGTCCGCCTTAAAAGATGGCACTCCTCCCCTCTACCATCCTTAGTTTAAACAACACTTTTTAATTATTATTAATTTGCAACTTTAAATTAAAAATTTGGGATCAGATCTTTCAACAAATATCACTTTCAAAACAATGTAAAACCAAAATCACAAACTCTAGATACCACCAAGGTTAGTTTATATTTATAAGGTTGCGACATATCCTCAACTTTTAGGCGGTTCGAGGTCGGGGACGCAAGGAAGGGCACTCCACGGAGAAAAGTTGTCAAGACTGCGTAAAATCAAAGGTGATGATCAATCCAGTGACGTCTAGAATTTGCGCATTTCATTTTGCATTGTTTTGGAAGTGATATTTGTTGAAAGATGTAATTCCAAATGTTTTTTATTTATAGTAAAAGAATTTACAACTTAAAAATAATTAAAAACTGTTGTGTAAACGGTTGTTCTACTAATTCAATAAACTGTATATCTCCGGCACTGAACAACATTGCCGAAAAATGGGAGATGTGTCGTCATAACACGTCAAAGCAATATGGCCGAATGTCGTGACCTTATATAGACCGACTTTGGTGACAGGTACATTTCTTATTTTAGTTATTTTAAAAAATAAGCATGGTAACAGAATAATTTACAACAATTAGACCATAATTCTACTAATTCTACTAATACAATAAACTGTATATCTCCGGCACTAAACAACATTGTAACAGAATAATTTACAACAATTAGACCCATGAACAAAATAACGACCAGAGTCGGTTCATAAAGGGGTCACGACATTGCGCTATATATTGGTAATGGTTATGTTGCATCACCAGGATCATTTCGGCCATGTTATTAAGAGAGATAAGTGTAAACATCAGTACTGGAGAATAGAGTTTAATATGGAGAGTAGAGGGGAGGAGTACCATCTGAATGTATTAAAAGTGTCCATCGGAAAGGAGCAACTTAAGGTGGCGCCACAGTAGCCAGTAAAAGGTTTTAACCAATGAGCATGAATTATTAGAGTAAGATACAAAATGAAAAAGAAAATAAATACTAAAATATATCTACTAGCTACTGTGGCGCCACCCCAATTTGCTTTCTTCCAATAGACACTTTTTCAACTTGTCCGCCTTAAAAGATGGCACTCCTCCCTCTACCATCCTTAGTTTAAACAACACTTTTTAATTATTATTAATTTGCAACTTTAAATTAAAAAATTTGGGATCAGATCTTTCAACAAATATCACTTTCAAAACAATGTAAAACCAAAATCACAAACTCTAGATACCACAAAGGTTAGTTTATATTTATAAGGTTGCGACATATCCTCAACTTTTAGGCGGTTCGAGGTCAGGGGACGCAAGGAAGGGCACTCCACGGAGAAAAGTTGTCAAGACTGCGTAAAATCAAAGGTGATGATCAATCCAGTGGCGTCTAGAATTTGCGCATTTCATTTTGCATTGTTTTGGTTGTGATATTTGTTGAAAGATGTAATTCTAAATGTTTTTTATTTAAAGTAAAAGAATTTACAACTTAATAATTATTAAAAACTGTTGTATAAACGGTTGTTCTACTAATACAATAAACTGTATATCTCCGGCACTGAACAACATGGCCGAAAAATGGGAGATGCGACGTCATAACACGTCAAAGCAATATGGCCGAATGTCGTGACCTTATATAGACCGACTTTGGATACCACTGCCTGGATCATCAGCTATTAAAATATAGTGATTTTAGCCAGTCTTGCGTCCCCGACCTCAAAAGTCGATTTTTTGTCATAACCCTTTCCAGTATACAGTGCGGTCCAATAACTGTGCAACAACTAGAAAACTTTTTTATTTCCAATTTGACAAAAAAAAATATTCTACATAAAAGTTGTTACGTGACCTTAAACTGTTTTAGCAATAGTAGCTTTTATTAAAAGTTAAAGAATATTCAGAGTAGGTCAGAAATACAAAAACATCGCCGAAGAGTAAAGTACCCTTATTTCGAAAAATACCAAAAGATGGTAAATGGAAAAGTTATTTAGAAAGTAGTTATGCCTAAATACCAAGTCGTAGCCTCCTATTTGGATTTTTAAATTTCATTCTGATATAATATTTCTTTAGAGCAGTTTAAACCACCTTGCTTTTAAACAAATTTAATAAAGTTGAAACACATTTGTAACATTTAACTGGATTTATATTTTTTTACTAACTTAACTTTACCGACAAAAAAAAATAGAAAAAAAACTTTATAGGGACATATATCCTAAATGTCCTACTTTTGGAACTATATGCTGTAAAAATTGAGGAAAAACCATAGTTTTTTTACAATAACTTTTTACTAATACAAATATTTTTGGGAAATTTGGGAGACGTCTTCTATGCATTAAAGGACATTTTTTGACGTACAACAAAAAAACATTTTTTTGTGAGTGTCGTCCGTGAGTAAGTATTTACTGCAAATAATTCATAAAAAAGTATAATTCCGGATTTCCGAAAAACAAAACTTATATCTTGACTTTTATTATTATGCTGCGCCCAGACTTGCAACAATTTGCCGCGCCGAATAGCGCGCCACATAGTCCCACATAGCGCGGACGTGAACGTGGACGAAATTGAAATTGACGCTTCATGGGCTTGACATATGATTTAGAGCTTGTCGAGTTTTTGCATCAAAGGAGCACGCAATTAGGTTGGTTTGTTTGGACGGATGTTGGGCGGATTGTTGTTGCAAGTCTGGACGCGTTTTTGGGTGTATGGTTAAGAGTACTTAGTTTGTCTACCAATCATTATATGAATTAAAAATTGGAACATTAATGTATTGACCAATCTTTCTCTGAGAACATTAATTTTTATTTAAAGAAGATATAAAGAAAGTAATATTATATACTGAAAAGTACATTAGCGATATTAAATGACCATGCCAAGTAAAGTTTTGTATTTATTTAAGTACGCCAAAACCATACTTACATCGAATAAAAAAGATTAAATTCGTTTAAAACTAAAAAGGAATTTTAATAATGCATTTGGGCCATTCTCAAATTGAGGTAAAATAAATAGTCCCTGGGATTTTTTTAAAGTAAGCTGGTTTAAAAAAATAGTTTTGGTGAAAATGTGCATTTGAGTGGCCTCTAACATGGCACCATTATGGGAGTTTTAATAGGTGTAATAACAGTGTAAGAACATAAGATGGGATCACACGAAATAACCCGCGAATTTTTAAGAACTATTAGTTATGCGTAGATAATAAATTGCCAATGGATGTTGTGCGAATTTTCTAAAGATTATGTTTATTGTATTTCATTAACAGGGACAAGTAAATAACAGTTTTATTAATTACTTAATTAAATAAAACACATGTACCAAATAGTATTTAAGATGTAGTCTAAATTGTACATAAGTTTTTTTCTTAAGTATTATTTATATATCTTTTTAATTTTTAATGAACATTTGTCATTTGCCTGAACATTTCTTTTGGTCATTAACATGGACAAAATGTGCCCATGTTAATTACCTAAGTCAATGCTAATGACATGAAATATAGGTTCGGGGTCAAAAATTATTTAAAAAATGTGAGGAAAAAAGAAAAATATATCAACGCAAGAAAGGAGAAGACAAAAGCGAGAGTGAGAAACGCGAAGAAGGGAGAAAATTCAGAACAATCCATTTAAATATGAGGAACAACGAAGAAAGGATTACGAAAAATACAAAAAAAACAAGGAAAAGGGTACACTTAAATTATTAGGTGACCTCTCTAATCAAAAAAGAAATATAGAAGAAAAAAATGAGTGGAAAACCAGAGAAACTACAGAAACAGAAAAATAAAAATGCAATTAATGAAACCCCCTGAATCAAATAAGGAAAATGTTTCGAATTATTAGAATGAACCAGATAAAATCATCACACATAATATGACTGTAAATTCCAGTTTTTCTGTAGATTCAAGTTTTTCTGAAGTTGAAAAGGATCACAAAAATGATATAATAAAATAGCATTAAAATGTAAAACTAAAGAAGCAAATGGAAGTTTGAAAAAAATACTAAGTGGTGGCTACTCAGTATTTGGGTGCACAGGGGCCAATACACCCAAAGAGGTGAAATTTATGGGTGCCATGCACCCATATGAGAAAACAATTGTGATTATTTTTGTCGTTAAAAACTATTTAAAATTTTCTGCCATCAGGCAAAAGTGAAGTAAGTAAAAAAAAATAGGTGGGTGGGTGAGGACTTTTTTTTGCTCTCCGACTTTTTATTTTTATAAAGTAAGAACAAAATATGTAGGTGTGTGAAAACCTCTTTTTCTAAAATTAAATAGGTAAGTAACTTGGTATTATTACGGGGTAATGATTTTTGTTTCTGCTTTTTAAAAATTTTTGTTACATGGCACCCATATAAAATCTCAAAACTCGCAGCATAATGTGCGACTTTTGACATTTTTTACAGTTCATTCAATGAAGCTCTGAACTCTTACAGACTGAGCCCAAAATTATATTCCGTCATGTACTATCCTTAAAAAGACTTTGATATTCAGTTTGGTTTTTATAATGATATACTTGATACACATATAAAAGGTTAGTTATTAATCATATGGCTCTGTAATACATAAGGGTAAAGAAGAGTTTTCCCATTCATGTAAGGTTATTCCTTCGGGTATTAAGATAACTTGGGTGTACCAATAGTTATTTAGATACAGCATATTCTTTTTAAAACTTTTTCTGTATATTGAAAATACTGCAGCTCTGTAAAATAAAGCTCTGGGTATAAAACCAGTATGCTAGGTGTACAGAAAGGCCGATATCTAGACAATATTTTGGTGGGTTGATATAATAAATAAATAAATTAAAATGTATTTACTCTCAGGTTATTTAAATAAGCCTCGAATGTAAGCTAGTATGCAGTATACCTTCACAATTCTAGACTCACTTACCTATTGCCAAAATTGTTTTCCAGAAGTCGGCAGCATCAGACTTTGTAATACGAAACTGATCACCAGCAAAAAACCCATTAGGAAAAAGGGCTTTAAGTTCACTTAACATATGACTAAACACTAAACTTAATTTAGTTAAATTTCGTCGATAATGAGAGTTTTCATCGAACATTTTTTCTTTGCCCTCCTTGAATAGCTTGATGGCTTGTTTGCACTTTCGCATTAAGTTTATAATAAACACGTTAAAATATTCGATATTATGTAAAGCGGACATGTTATCCTCGTATTTTGAGTAAATAAGTCTTAATCGTTGATAAGTGTCCGGTAAAATGTCCAGAATGAATGGGGGCGAATTTTTCAAGTTCATTTTTTGATGCTGGCATAATTTTACTACTTTGTCCATTAACTTCCATGTTTTATCTAAAGTCCTCTTGTCCGTCGCGTATTTCGGATGGGTTACCACGTCGGAAAAGGCTCCTTGCAACTTTGAAAATATCGTTGATAAATTTTTATGTTGAATAGGCCGATTTCTGCCTGACATTTTTAATGTGCGTTTTAACTCGGGTTTTTAACACTATCCGGAAGAAAAACACATAACGGGATACGACGTTTCACAAAAACTACTTTAATTTACATTATTATTTAATATTATTTTTGATTAATGGCTATACGAGTAAACAACCATTCCCGAAATTACTGCAAACACGGATGTCATTTTCTATCATTTGCCTTGAAGTTTCAAAGGACGCGACTACAGGATTGTATTATAACGGTACTTTATTGTTACAATATTTTAATGTTTCATTTACTCGTTAACCATAATTTTTGTTTACTTTAACACACCTTGTAATCCAAGGAAAATATATTTTATTATATTTATAATAACAATATTGGAACTTTACTTATGATACAACTAAATAATCAAATTTAAAATAAAGAAATCAATATCATAAAAAATATTCTGAATCCTGTTCTGGTAATTGACTTTTATGTTACATTAGGCAACCTAAGTTACACGTAAGAGTATTTTCTGCTGCCAACCAATTTCTCAATCTTAAAATACAGACAGTGGCGTAGCAAAAATCATGCAATGAATGTCATAAAAAGAAATTACTGTTATAGAGATCCTCAACGTAGTTGTGTCGAAATATACAGAATCGGCCAAATAAAGTCGTTCATAGGCAAAGTGTGGAAAAAAGACGGTCTAACTCGAATACTGGAATGTAAACATTTCGGATTGGATGACTAATCGTACTTCCTTTGTTGTTGCTTTATTGGCCGATATACCATTAACCTTTAACTATTGATTATACAGTAAATTGCCTAGGCAAATATATATATATATATATATATATATATATATATATATATATATATATATATATATATATACGTTGTGCCAGTTCCAAATTACCAGTGAAAATTTTTAACAAGGGTATAGGTACTTCCATGGCTTCTGCTCCGAGGAATTGTCCAGTATAGTAACCCCCCTCCTTGCAGCTTCCAAGAAGGGAAACTCATGGTGCCGCACGTATTATATGCTTCCCTATACGGTCCAACTGGATAGGCTCCGAATTTTTCACTTTGTTCGTTCTTTTATTTCTAAAGTTTCTAGATTGTGGAATCTGCTGCCCGCATAGGTCTTTTCTTTCCCTCCAAATCTTCAAGTTTTTAAATCCCGTGTTTACAAACTCCCTCTTAAAGTACGAACACTCTGTAAGTTCAACACAGCTACGTCATTAACAACCAAATGGTTGCATACAAATGCGCCGTCTTGTTATTTATTTTTTTAACATAGGCATTGGTTAATTGTAGCACAGAATTACTAGCTACCGCACATTGTCGATATAGGGTTTCTGTAGTCGATGAGACGTGTGTTAAGGGCATTTTCTTGCTAATAAATAAGTATGACCTAGCGGTGTTAAACTAACAGCGTTTGAACTCTACCTTGCTAAAGGCACCCACGGTAGGTTAGTTTTTAGGCCTTTAGCCTTCGTGGATTGTACAAAGATAAAAAAAAACAGGAGACGGTCTAAAGCGGGATTACAGCGCGTCAACCTATCGTGCAAGGTTTTAATTCATGCGTTTTCTCTCTTATCTCGACCTGCTATACAGGGTGTTCCTTAAACATATGCTAATTTTTAGGGGGTGATTCTTGGACTTACATATGCCCTAAACGTCTTAACTTTTGAGATAGTAGGGTGTTAACATTTTCAAAAAACTAAAAGCTATTTATGTATCAAGGGCGTTACTAGGACTATAATGCCCTGAAGGTCGAAATAGCCCAAGGGCTAGATTTAGACCTGATGGGCATTATAGTCCAGTAAAGCCCGTGGTGCATACAATGCTTTATGTTTTACCCAAAAAGAGTTTTACAATGACTAATTACATTATTTATTCGCAATATAAAAAATAAGTTGCACCTGTACCTGTATACGTAAGTAGATAATGACTAGTGTTAAGTTTGACTTTGATGTTTCTATCAGTTAGTCAGTTGGCAGTTTTTATTTAACGATTTGCTCAAAATGGAAGAAATTCCACAAAATATAAGAGAAAAGGCCATAAAAGCTACCGAAAATCTTTTGCCAGTTAAATCAAGGCAACAGTATGATCGTGAGTATGGTATATTTGGTATTTGGAAAGATGCGAACGCAATTCTTCAAATAACCGAAACCGTTTTAATGGCATATTTTCAGGAACTGGTAAGTTATTGATTTTATTTTAATACATATGTTTAACAAACTTTATTATTTTTAGTCGGAAAAATTCAGTCCGAACTCTCTCTGGACCAAGTATTCCACCCTAAGGTCTACGTTGATGGTCTATGAAAATATAGACATTTCGCAATACCATCGTCTCATATCTTTTTAAAAGTTAAGTCGAAAGGATACGTCCCGAAGAAGTCTAAAGTTTTGGAAGGAGAACAAATATTAAAATTTATTAAGTAGGCTCCTGATGATATCTACTTGGTACACAAAGTCATATTGGTAATGGGTGTTTTTGGAGGTTTAAGACGAGATGAGTTGGTCAAAATGACTATTGATGACATTGAAGATAGAGGAACAGTCTTGGTTATAAAGGTGCCAGACACTAAAACTTCAACTTCAAAAAGTTTTACTATCATTGAAGAAGATTTAGGCGCTTTAAATTTAATAAAAAAGTACACAACATTAAGACCAGCTGGAATAAAGGAGCGAAGATTCTTTCTTACCTATAGAAAGGGTCGATGTACAGTACAACCCATTGGAAAAAATACCATAGGAAGCGTCCCAACATTGATCGCGAAATTTTTAAAATTGGATAATGCAGAAGCTTACACCGGCCACTGTTTGCGTCGCACATCGTCAACTTTACTTGTTGAGGCAGGTGCTTCGTTTGAAACGCTAAAACAACATGGGAAATGGAAAAGCTCTTCAGTAGCTGAAGGATATATAGAAGAAAGTATTTCATCCAAAAACAAAGTAGCCAAAATGATTGCCAATTCAGTTAATTCCGAGGTTAATTCCGTATCGACTATTGAAAATTCTTTAATGGACTGTTCTTCTATACAAAATAGCGTTAGTGCTACCACCGCTGCTACCATCACAAAAAATGCCGACCATTCTATAGTGGGATCAGCTACATTTTCCAGGACATGTTAAAATTGTAATTTTTATTTTGGAAATAAAGTTTAATTTTTAGTCTTGTTTAAAGAAAAATTATTTTTGTATAAACTTGATCTTTATTGTGAGAGAAATAAAATTGGATCAGCAATAAAATTTCCATATTAGCGCATTAGGGCATTATAAGCGGGCATTATCATAATGCCTTCTTATTATGCCCTAGGTGTGATAGCAGGTATTATTGCTACCATAACATATTCCGTTTCTAAGGTATTACAGATCAATAATAGATGGGTAAAACATAAACATTTTTAAAACACTTATTTTAGTTAAAACTGTTATACTGGATATAAACCTTATTTAAATAAGTATTTATTATTTTTGTTACATAATTGCTAATAAAAATTATATAACCTAATTTTTAAAAGCAATGCATCTTTTATGGTCAAAAAATATTCAATTAAGTGAGTTTTATTTTTTTTCTCCTAAACAAAACAAGATACGGGAAAATATTAGGAGACATAAAAGCAGTTTTTTTATTTACCTAATCTAAAGAAAGCACAAAAATTTTACAGACATTTACACAGTTAGAGGCGTGCCGTTCTTTTGTTAGAAATATTCCATTAGTTGCCTCTCGAGACGCCATACTGGACTCATTAAATGTAATTAAGATAGTGATAAATTACCCCTTAATGTTATTACTAATATTTCCAAATTTAAACAAAATTGGGTAAAGAATAGTTAGGATATTTAAAAAAATAGATTTTTTTGAAATTTTAACACTCTGTATCTCAGAAGTTAAGACGCTTAGGCAGTTTTTGCTTCAAATGAGTCCAAGAATCACCCCCTTAAATATTAGCATATATTTAAGGAACACCTTGTATGGAGTTTTACTTACTAATACCCAATTGATAGAGTCTGGCATGATGTGATGTTCGACATGACCATACAAATGGTAAATTTTTAGTCGGAAACGTTTCTTTCTCTAGATATTCATCATTAAACTTGACTAAAAAGGTAACCTGCATTATCACCATATTCCGCCTTCTTTTGAACGCAACTCTTAAGTTTTCTGCTTAATTGTCACTTTTAAAACCCGATTTTTCTATTTATGTCCCAGCAAACACTATTTGCCGGCAATGTACATTTTTCATATTGGAATTGATGGTAAAGCATTGGTAATTGGTAGCAATATTATGACAACATCTTATACGCATTAAAAACTCAACCCTAAATAAACACTTACTTGCCAATAAATATTACATGCAGGCGAATTGCCGGCAAGCATGCAAAAATGGCGGCATAACAATCCTGATTAAATAAAACACGCGTTTTTGTTGCAGGCAAATAAATATTGGATTTTGAAGGCAAACCTTCAACGCATATTCATACTTTTTAAACCATATTATTAACATTGGTATTTAACTAACATTAGAGCAATTTTTTTGGTCTGTTTTATTTATAATGGCAGCTAAACAACATTATTTTATGTTTTTTTACATAATTTAAAGGAAATGGCCTTTTCATAACATTTTATTGTTAAAAATCATGCAAATTAAAATTAGGTCAAACAAAATGTTTATTATATATTTTGGAGCGAATAAAAATAAAATGATGGTCTTTTTTAAAGAAAAGAGTTTTTAATAGACATAATTAAATGTATTCATTACCTAATAAGTGGGTGTTGTGTGATTAATTGGTGATGGCTAGTCGAGAAGGCAAGATATTCAAGTAGACTGTTAGGAGCTGTAAACATTTTGTTTAAAACTTTATTAAAAGTTTTAAAGACGTGTTAATAAAAAATATTATATATATTTAATAGTTTTTTGACATACCGATAGATGGCGTAATGGACAATAAACTACTACGTTTCTGCAATATCTTCGCTTTTTATCGTCTAAACCCATTAGACAAAAATAATTCGAGAACGGTCTGCGGTAGGTGATCTCACTTAGCTTTGAAAGAAATATCAGAAATATCTTCGGCTAGTGTAAAAATCTGCATCTCCAAGTTGGACAGTGTTCCGAGAGATGGTACTTTGCATTGCAAGGAAATTGCATGCAGTAAGGAGTTTTTTCCTATTTTAATTTTCAAATAAAATATCGCTTTTTAGCTTTTAAAAAAAGTATATGCGACAATTTTCATCAATAAGACGTCAGCTTGCTGTTTGGGAGTATCTGCATTTGCCCACTTTCGTGTGTTTTTGTTATCTTTTTGCCAATAACTTTTTAATGATGGATGCCATCATCTTAAACGCATTTTTTGCCAATAACTTATTAATGACGGATGCCATCACTTTATCTGCAACACGTGGCCTAATAACGGCCAATTGCCCACTTTCGCGTCTTTTGATACCTTTTTGCCAATGCCTTGCCATTAAAGAGTGTTGGCAATGCCAGTAAATTAAATGTACAACGCCGGCAAAAAATGTTATATGGGTGTGTTACCTTTTTTCATAAATTGCAAAGCGTTACTTCCAATCATTTTAATCGAAGTAGCCATGGCGGCACCGTAGCTACTGCGATTGAGGGCTTTGCAATTTTATGGAAAAAATAATGGCTAAATTAAATAGAAAAATGCAGTTTTAAAAGGTGGAAATCAAATATTGTGGATAAATTTAGCTTTAAATCTAGAATTCTTTGAAAAAGAAGAAGGAATATGTGGTAAATTTGCTTTTCAAGCTTAATGATGGATATCTCGAAAACAAAAGGTTGCTGACTAAAAATTCCTTCAGATTCGTAATCAGCGCCCCAAAAACCCCTTAATCTAAAATACCAGAAGCGTTAAAAAGAAGAAGCGTTCATAAGAATCGCTATATGATATACAGGGTGACTCAAAATTATCCATTAATTATTGTGCCTTTATCTCAAATATTATCGTTGACTTTTCGGACACCCTGCCTGTAACGTTAATTATAACTTACTTTTAGGTGACAAAACTTTCTTTTGTTTGGCATTAATACTTTCATTAAACGTTTGTCTTTGTTATCTTCTGGTATAAATTATACCTTGTTAATTCCTAGAGATAAAAAAGACACCAAGAAATTAAAAATATAATTATTAATAATAAAACAAATAAATCCAAGGCATCTTTTTGGCCAAATCTCATTCCATACAACTGAAAACCCAAAGAAGTCACATCGTATGAAAAAATAAAGAGAAAACTAATAATTTAAAATTATGTTATTTATTACCTACCATTTTAAAACATATCAAAATATTATGGTTTTAAAATCGTATATTTTTATTAAAAAATGACTTAATTGAACTATTGTTTGAAACGCCACTGCATGAATGTTTACCTGGTTGTCTAAGCATCGAATGAAAATTAGGTATTTATTCGGTTAACAATTTCTATTAATGCCAAACAACTTAACTCTTATTAATTGGGCAATATAGATCACATGAGTGCTGTTTATTTACTCTTTCGTGCCACGGTTCATTTACGCATCGATAACGATTGCGATGTCAGTGTCATAATCAGCTGACTGGTGTGTGTGCATCTGTCAACTGCTTAAAAACACGTAGGGTACGTAACGTACGTAAGTAAATCGATTTACATTAATTAGTTTTGTTAATTTTTCGAATTCATTTTCAAAAATCGTAGTCATTGTCGCTTACTGCTTTTTTTTCTAGTGCCCTTTTTCGTTTGAACAAAACAATGGACGGCAACAAAGACGACGCGTTGCAATGTATCAAAGTCGCTGAAAAATACATTAAGGAGAAAAATAAAGAAAAGGCAAAGAAATTTCTTCAAAAAGCAGAAAGATTGTACCCTACTCAAAAGGCAAAAGGTATGATATCTGTTAATGAGTGTATGTTTATTATTTTATAGAGAATAAGACTAGGTATAGTAGTGTGTTTATTTGATTTTATTGAACAAGGCTAATGTGTTAGGTACTCATTTTATTCCTGTTATTGGTATTTTTTACTAATAACTAAACATCTTGCAGATCTGTTATTGCAAGTATCAATTATGCCTGACACTGTTGAAACTGATGAGCAACCAAGGAAAAGAAAAGAAGCCGCAAAAGTTAATGCTTCACCTACAAAACCAGAGTATACTACTGAACAGCTAGAATTAGTCAAACGAATAAGGTAAATTTGGAAATATTAACAATAATAATCTTTATTTAAAATAATAAATAAAAGCATATAAAAAATATATAGTTAATCCCTAAAAGGAATAAATTAAATACTTAATATTATCCGGGCCCTATTCTAAGGTCTAAGGAATAAATGAAATAGTGACTGTTTCTAAAATTTGTTTTGGTATTAAAAAATAAGTAGCATTTTTCTGCATGGTCATAATATTGCTGTAAGGTGGTCGTTGATGAAAAATGCATTTTTGGTGTATAAAAGACATTCTGTTTTTTTTTTTAAGGATAAAACGACCTGCTCCTTTATACTTCATTAAAATATTTAAAGAAAAAAAAATAATAAAGATAGTATAATACAAATAGGTCATTTGGGGTATAGGTGTATTTAGACTTTTTCTTAACATTACCTACAACCTTATTTACATACTATCCGTTATGCAAAATTGGCGATACATATCATTGAATTGAAGACGTCAGTGGATAAAGGTGTTATGTCATTTTTCCTTTTTTGAGCAATTTAAATTTTAACATGTCTGGACGTAGTTTTTTTCCAGATTTTACATCACGAGACAAATTATTTATATTTAATTTACAAAAAAATTATCTTTTGAGTTAAAATGGACAAATATCAACTTATTGCAGTACAATATCATCGATTTAACAAAATGTCACATAACACCTTAATCCAGTGACGTCGTTAATTCCAAGAATAGTAACTGCATTTAAGCATTTTATTAAGCAGATAAAAAGATAGGAAAACAAACAAATAACTTTTCATATTAGTATAGTAATTGGGTTTAAAACCTTTGTATTTTTGATACTAATATTATCTATCAATAAATATTTAAAATACCTATTTCAACATAATTTTGTCTTATTATCTTTGCAGATGTGAATCATTTAAAACTAATGATACAAATAAATCTTTTGCCTTTTATTTATTACATTGATTAAATAACAAAATTAAAAAATTTTTGGCAGTAAAAAAATGCAGAAAGTGTTTTCTAATTGCAGTAAAAAACTTTAATGGCGTGTTTCTGAATTATTTAAAAAAAAGTTCAAATAAACTTAGGTAAACAAATACATTGTTTCCAAGATACAGGGTGTTAAACTACCCTAAAAATGTTCGGCAGTGCTATTAACTGCAGTAAGGTGTTAATTTACCCCCAACTTATGATAAATTTTTTAAGCCTAGCGGCGCCCCGAGTTAACAAATATTTCCAACTAAAAAACTGTATGTCTCTTACATTGGAGCAATTTTTATATTTTTTCCTTAAATAAAGCAAAAAATACAATCTCAAGCTCTCAATATTTTTTTGTAATTGGCTTATATATATATTATTGGGGAAATTTATCAGGTTTGCGGTCTGTGGATTAATTAAAAGAAACTCCTTTTCTTAAATACCTCTATATTTCGCCATTGCTCAATAGCTTCCTCAGGAGAAGTAAACTACAAACAATGACAAAGAAAAGGACACATTAAAAATAATATACATAATAAAGTTATAGTTAAAAAATTTTAAAATGACATTTAAAAAGAATGCATAAATACTGACAAAAAAAACTTTACTCACAGAAATAGAGTTATTATTAGTCCTTTTCTTTGTTATTGTTTGTATTTTACTTCTCCTGAAGAAGCTATTGAGCAATGGCGAAATATAGAGGTATTTAAGAAAAGGAGTTTCCTTTAATTAATCCACAGACCTCAAACCCGATAAATTTCCCCAATAATTTATTTCGTACGGTCAAAAATACATACAAATTTTGTTATATATATATATATATATATATATATATATATATATATATATATATATATATATATATATATATATATATATATATAATTTACTACAAAGTTTAACAGTATTCCACTTTATGGTTTTGACTTATTCAGGTTTTATTTTCTTCTGTATTTTTTTTCATCTCAAGGTTATTTATTAACATTTTTTCATAATTTAGTAACAACCGACAACCAGTATTTTAATCTGTGTTATTTTAGGGCCAGTAAAGATTACTATGAAATTCTAAGTATAACTAAAGATGCCACTGACAGTGAAATTAAAAAGCGTATAAGAAAATAGCTTTACAGCTTCATCCAGATAAAAATAAAGCCCCAGGAGCTGACGAGGCTTTTAAAGCAGTTGGTAAGTAAACCTTTACTTGGTTCAAGTATCTATTCTTATTTATTTTAAATAAAATTTTAAATTTTAAACATGGGTAACATTTATTATTATGAAAATATCGCATATTTTACCGCCGATTTAAATTTTATGAAAAAAAAATATAACATCTTTTGTTATTATCGTTTTTTCAATTTGGTCCATACTTTGACAGTAAATGAGTCTCAAAGTGACAAAATTATAAGTTTTTGAGACCCATTTATGGCAAAATGACAAAATTGCAGTTAAAATTAAGGTATTTCATTATAAAACCTCAATTACTAGTTAGAATAACTTATTTCCTGTTAAAACCCGAAGCCACAGACAGCACTAGTTGAAAGCCATTGCGTAAATATACTGGTTTTACAAGCACTGTTCTACATTTCAAATAAAATAAAATTTAGAAAAGACTAACTCTGACTAACCATACCACTGTATTCTACGCAAGAAAATCTGTAAGAATCTGTTTTACCATTTTTACATGTTTTCAGTCAACTAAGATACAAGTGGTACTTAAAAATAAAATATTTTCAATATCACCCTTTAGCTCAAAAACAAAGAGGGCCGTGACAGCTTTGCATGTGGCATCTTTCACAAAAATGTAGCTCAGATTCGCGAAAACTGCAAGGTTCTATCTTTACTAATAACTGTGTACCCTGTAATTGCAATCAAAATGAGATACTCTGTACATCCGCGTTTTAAAGACGCTTCTAAGTTGTCTGTCTTGAAAAGTTAAATGATCAGTATGCTGTTGCTACTGTCTTACTAGTGTTGCCAATTGAAAAAACATATGTACTGCTTGGTTTTATGTTGTTGGCCGCTCTTCAAGGTTTTAGCAAGTTAATGCTGGGGACATCAACAACCTTCTCTCCTCTACAACCAATTCCATTCATAGTTTTGTTGAAAATCGTACCCCTTACTTCTATTTTCAAGTTCTCTAACCAAATTCAGAGCGATGCCGATATTTCTTTCACAGGATCTTCATTTAAAATTGGATTGGGGCGCCAAAAACCTCTTCCAATTTAATGCATCCAAAACACAATCATGATCCTTATCGCGCAAAAAGTCTTCAAACACTCCTCCTCTATTTATGAGTGGCCAAGTTCTGCAGAGAGAGAACACAATTAATCTTGTAAGTGTAACAAACTCCCTGGATGTTCGCCCATAAACAGGATGTTATGGAAATACTTTAATATATTGAAATGGGTGACTCCTTGGGCACTGTAGAGACACACTCACCACTTTTTTCTTTTCATTATAACATTTTTTAAAATTTGCAAATATACCTCTTTTTTCGCTTGTGTGCTACGTCCCTGATTACGTAAACACTATAACTTTCTTGGCAGTTGACGGCGGGAACGGCTTTCCTTACGATGTTGCCAAACGCCCTTTTTTATACACAAATAGCCAACCCGTGCCCACTGACAAAGTGAAAATTTTTGCAAGTCTTATAGTATCAAAAACAAGTTGTAGTAAGAAAAAAAAATAAGGGTTTGATTTACCTTCTAATAGGGAATATGCTCAGAAATGTCCTCCGTTAGCTTCCAAACATGCATTTTGGTATAGATGTCGTTGGGTATAATGTTCTACACTTCTACCAAAGTTTTGTTTAATTAAGTTTGTCTCTTTTAAAAACAAGTAAAAAGGTTTTTAAAGTAATTAAAAAAGTAAAGTAAAAACAGCGGCTTCTCTCTCATAAAAGTGTTTGTTTTTAGTAAATCCATTAATAGTGTTGAGTTGTTGAGCAATTACGATATCAATCGGTTCAGAAAATGTTTAACAATGAAAACAGCGAGAAATAGTATTGAGAGGAAAATAAATGCACGTATGGAAGCAAACGGAGGAAATTTTAAGCATTAAATATTTTTATTGAAACAATAGGTCCATAAATAAACTCGTTAAAAACAATATAAATTTGGCAATCTCTTTACAAGATCTTTGACCTCATCACATCTCAAATTCGCTTACAGCTGTTTCTAAAGGGATGACACCAAATGATCAGTGGCAGGTTGGCATTTTGACCATAAAATTTTGGGGTTTATTATCTCAGCAATTAGTGGTGGTCCGCTATTTTTAACAATTTTTATTCAATTTATTTTTACACAAGGATTTTAAGGTTTAAATATATTAAAATATTTCCATAACACCCTGTATAATATAACTATACTGTCACTCTCAATTCCAGGAAATGCTGTGGCGGTATTAACAGACATTGAAAAACGTAAACAATACGATTTGTACGGCAATGACGAAGATAGACCGACCAGAACTCAAACTTATAATTACAACAGAGGATTCGATAATGAGGTTAATCCGGAAGAACTGTTCAATATCTTCTTTGGTAGTGGTTTTGGCGGATCTAATGTTTATGTGCGAAGAGGCGGACGGTGGCAGAGGCAGACTGCTGGTAGCCAGCACGAACAGCGACACAGGGCAGAGGTATATTAAAAATATATTGTTAACTTTTATGAAGGTTAATGGTCAGATTTGTACTTAAAACAGCCCCTAACCATTAGAAATGGTTTCTATTTATTTACGCGAAATCCGTACATTTAATAAAAAGTCAAGTAGTAGAATTAGGTTATTAAAACTTTGTGATATGAAATTCAAAGTCAAAAATCCTTTCTTTCTTTAAACATACAACTTCAAATTGGTGCATTAATACTATATTTTCGAGTAAAATTGACAGATAAAAATTTCAAGATAAAAATTTCATGATGGCTGCTGGGCGCCATCTTGGATAAAAAGTTAAATGGAAAGGAGGGTCTTATGGCACATTATTTTGAAGCTTCTGACGAGTACTTTATAATCCTAGAATATAAAGTCAATATTTTCACCTACTACAAAATGCCAGTACTTTAAAAATTACTCAAGTACCTGATTTGGATGGCCATATTTCGAAACTAATAAAGTTAGAAGTACTTAATGTGGTATTTTCTTAAAGCTCTTTTGGAGATCTTTTAATAGCAATACTGGTAATAATTTACAAGGAAGGAAAAAAGTTTTAAATATTACATTACTGTTAAAAAGATCTTTAAAAAAGCTTTAAAACAATACCATGTTAAGTACATCTAACTTTATCAGTTTCCGAAATATGGCCATTCAAATGAGGTCTTTAGGTAATTTTTAAAGTACTGCCATTTTGTAGTAAGTGAAGGTATTGACTTCATTTTCTAGGGTTATAGAGTACTCGTCAGGAGGTTTAAAAGGATTTCATTTAGGCCCGCCCAGCCCTCATCTTGATATTTTCATCTGTCAATTTCACTCTAAAATATAAATTTACCCATTCAAGAAATGAAATGAAAGTGTGGGGGCGATTAAAGAAATGCACTGTAGATTTATATCATCTTTTTTTTTTTTTTAGCAGCAGCAAGGAAACACATCCGCATTTATTCAACTATTGCCTATTATAATTGCAATTTTGTTATCTATGGTTACAAGCTTTTTGTGTCTGATCCTGCTTATAGTCTCTCTGTGAGCTCGTAAGTAATATGTTTTTTAGGTGTTGGTTTTTATATATTAAATTTGGTATGAGCTTCCTTTCAAAGAAAAAACCATCATTTTTGAGTTTTGCTCCAGTATGATATTTGAAAGCTCTGGACACTTCTTTTTGTTTATATTGAAAATATAATGACAGAAAAATATAAGTAGTAGTAAATTAAAAATTTTGCAGTTTTTAAAACCTTTGTAACATTAGAAAAGAGGACTGCCGGATGAACACTCTTAAAAAAATAAATTGTGATTATACTTATTTCTATTTGCTTTATATCGAACACTATAAGCATTTAGCTTAGGCCTATATTGTTTATTTTAAGGTCAGTTTTAAACAAAATAAATTAAAAAATATAATTTAGCTTATTTATACTATCAAATAAAATAATAATAAAAAAAAATTGGCAAGACTTGAAAGTTAAATTTGTTGACAGTTGTGTTCTCCAATATTTTTTATTTAAAGTTGAAGAAACTTAATATTAATGAAGAAATTTTGTGTAAATGGTTGCTCGAACACTATTAGGGGCCGTCCATAAATTATGTCATACGAATTTTTGTACTTTTAAACCCCTTCTCCTTCCTTGTCACAGGTTTTCGCATTTTTAAAACCCGTTCCCTCTGATATGACGTCACACATTTTTTACATTTATGCATGTATTTAAAAATAATCAACAAAAACATTTATTTTATTTTTTTCTTATTTTTATTCAAAAATCATCTTTAATAAAATCAACATAGTCACATATTTCTGATAAATTATTAATAAATATAAATTAAGTTCAAAAATGTTGAAACTTTTTGTTCACATACATATAAATTGCGTGTTTTAGTATTTTAAATTTTAACCTGTGACGTCACAAAGCTTTTGATCCCCTCTGCCCTTTGTCACATTAGGATGATACCTCCTTCCTCCATTAAGGTGTGACGTCATTTATGGATGGCCCCTTAACTGTATTTCTCCGGCGCTGGTGTTGACCCTTATCTAGGCTTGCCATAAATTCTGTAGCCAATGTCGGAACATCTTGATTTCTGGTATTTTTAAGTTTAGCGTGGGGGAGGAAAGAGTGGTGGGTTCACTATATCTTTTTGTGTTTTAATATATTTATAAAATTCATCAACATTTTACAGTTATACTGAAATTGCAAAATGGCATCGACAGATTCTGCCAATAGTGGATTCCTTACATAGGTTCGCAGACTTGCCATTAATGATAGTAGGGGAGCTCACAATGCTAAATGGGGATTTACTCGAGCGTCATAGAGACCTATTGGGTTGCAAAGCTTAACTAAAAAGAAAAAAAAATGTTATGAATTGTATACGTTTTCATCGGTGGGGGAAGTGGCTATAGACTTTTAACTGTCAAAAAATACTACTATTATTTCGGCTTGTGGAAATCATTCGGGTTGTATCGGATTATATATTTTTCGTTCCCCCTGAATTATTTTCTTCAAAATAAAAAAATAACAACGCGTGAAAATGTTATTCTGACGTTTTTTTGTAGCCCTCTTTACGTCACTCTCAAATTGTCAGATTAGTGGAATATACACTTTTTGACATGTAATTAACTTACCCTATTTTAATCTGACGCGCTCGACAATTTCTGATTTATATATTTTTGTTTTTTATGATTGGCCCTGTATACGGGGCTCATATTTGGTGGGTGTACTTAACCGGGTACAAGGTATCCTCCGGTATATTAATCTGCGGCGCTCAAGTAAATCCCGAAATCCCTCTTGGGCTTCCCTACCATAAAAATCCTCTCTCAATTGCTATGATATGAAGAAATTTAAAATAAGTATTCACATCATTTGATAAATTCTGATTTTTGGTATAAATGATCAATGTGTTTTTAAAAAGTAATAACTGATAAAGGAGTTTATAGAAAATTAATAATTGTTCCATATCGTAAATCGAAACTTTTCGCTATGAAATCGGGACATCGAGACATAGGGCCTAATAACGGTGACAGTCCCGATCACTGATCTTGATGGATTGTCAATGTTATTACCTGCGCGAAACAAAAGTTACATTTTATGGGCGAAAAACCCGGTTTGTGCGCAAGCAAATCGAGGGTGAACGCGTTTGGCGTCAAACAGAGTGTCCGCATTACCGGAAAGAATTTGTCGACGGCGTCTTGGTTTTCTGTTTGGAGTACGGTAGCTAATAAGCGTCACGGTCCGACCGCGGACGGAGGGCACAGGGTGCCGGTGTTTTTATTTTGCCACGGCTTTTAAGTGCGCATGTTCGTCCACTTGTCCATTTGTTTACTGCGCGAGGTCGTAAAAATCCGAAAAGTGCTTCTTGCCAGTGCGGATCTAAATGTGGGCTATCTATAGTCCCGATATATCGGGACGGATGGCAAATCCAACACCTCTTCCATATAATAACTTGGCTGAAAAGGCACCTTACGACCTCAAAAATGCCTCCAATATGGCGGCCATGTCGTAACCCTCTTGCTTACTAGAAGTTTGGAACTTATTTACAAAGAATATAACCATTTTGAGTCATCCTTATATTATTTAGTTAAAATATTTATTTTCTTCTTGGTTTTCTGTAAAATCCCTGTTAAAAAAATTTCATTTTTTTCAATCAAATATTTGTTCTTGACCATAGGTAAAAATTAAGTGACACCAAACGAACATAATAAACCGTTTCTATAGTTAAATTTGAGCAAGAATTATATAAATTTGTGAACGGCTCTTCTTTGAATGGAATCAAGAATGTTGAGGGTTGTGGAGGATGCCATTCCCCAGACATGAGAACAACATTCCAGAGGGGGTCAATTTGGGATACATACAAAGTGTATAAATTACAAGGAGGAAATCCAAACTTTTTTAAAGCTGCCTTGGCTATATATATAATTTGTATGTGCCAGTTAAGGTTATTTTTAAATGTGGCATCCACAAGATTGAATGTATCTTTGTTCTGCAAAATTTGGCCGCTCATAAGTGAAGGATGAGTATTTGACTTTTTTCGCGACAAGGAGCATGTTGGGTTTTGGATGCATTAAATTTGACGAGATTTTATTCGCTCCAATCTAAAATTAAGGTCCTGGGAAAGAGATATCTGCATCGCTCTGCTCCTGCTTTCCAAATTGGGCTTAGAGATTGGTTTAAGAACCTAAAAACTGGATTGAACGGTACCATTGTCAGCAAAAGTATGAATGGTATTGGTTGTGGAAGTGAGAAGGACGTGATGTGAAGTGTGTGCCAGAACTGAACTCTGAGGTGTTCCAGCATTTACTTGTGAAAGCTTAAAAGTGGATGATTTCGGAAATAAAGTTTTAAAAGTATTGTACAGACTTTCAAAAATGTATTTAGGTTAGAGAATTTTAGAGAGTTAGGATCATTTAATTTAGTTTGGTAATTTCTTTAAATAATTTACCTTAATTTTTACAAGTTCTTTCATCACTTTCGAAGGTTTCCGAAAACGCCCGAATTATCCATTGAGAACTTTTATGCCATCCTGTACTATGAAATTTCGCGATATTTTTCCAAGATTCTAGATCATTCTTTACTCTTCCACCATACTATAAAGGGAGACGGGAAACCTCCTATCGATTAGTATAGATTCGACTTTTGTACTGTAAACTTCGAGACATTGACAAAAGATGATTTTGTCGTTGTTGTAACCATAGTTACGTTCCATTGTTAATAAAGGTATAAAAACGAGACACGCGTTTTTATACGAGGTGTTTCGGAACAGTATTATTTGTTTTAGTTTTTTTGTTCATGAATAATTATGTTAGTAAATTAAAGTGTCCCAATAATCAGCTACAGGGGCGGCTCTGCTCCTATTAAACCTTTAGGGGCCACCTGTGGGACCTTTTATATATTTAAAATACATATTTTTAAAGCGATGAAAATTAATGAGCTGGCGTAATAAGCTTGCTGCCTTTGTTCTCCGTTGGAGTAATTGATTTGGCAACATTGGTTTGCGTCCGTCGAAATAGGCTCAACAACAAATTTATTATATTGCAATACAACATAGGGAGCAAAAAAAAATTGAACTTAGGAAAAAGAAGTTAATTCCCTTGAAAAGACTTTGATGCGTCGTTTTTTGCCAGGAAGTTTATACAGATTAAAATACTAAAATAACCTATTGAATAGTCCTAGTTAGGTACATGACAAGTTACTTAAAAAATGGGACCATTAATACACCAAATCAATATAAAACATATCTAAAAAAATAACTTACACTATTTTTTTAAGGAAATACCCGATAATGAGAAGAACCCATAATTTACAAGTACCATACTATGTAAAGGAGAATTTCCATTCGGAGTACCAGGGATCTGTGAAACGACTTGAGCTGTCAGTGGAAGAGGAATATATATCTAATCTAAGACATCAGTGCTATAGGGAGAAAAGCTACCGTAAATGTTTTTCTTACATTATTTTAAATATTTTACTTAAGTTTGTTTATTTTATTAATACTCTGGCGAAATACTTTGAAATTGATGATGATTTTAATATAATGCCTGGACTCTTTGCCTATTTAAAGCATATTTTATTTTATTTTTTACGCTTTTATTCAGTTTGACTCTATGTAAGGAAATTTGGGAAAAACACGATGAAATTATGAAAAATGTTCAGTAAAATAAGCCAATTATTTTAAAAAAATTAAAAATAAACTTTATATTTATACAGGGTGTAACTAAATAAATGTAAAACATTTAAGGAGGTGATTCCTCATTGAAAAATATGAAAAAAGTTCCTATAAACATGGGTCCGAAAATGCATAGTTTCTAAGATACAGGGTGTCCAACATTTAGGTTCAACATTCACCTTCTTTAATCTTCAGTTGACCTTCACTTTTTAATGTCATTAGATAGTCCTTAAAAAGTTAAGATAGGAAAGTAAAATTAATTTTGCTCTATCTTTAACTGTTTTTGCTCAGTAAATCGTCAAAATTCAAAAATTCCGTCCCAAGAAACATGCAATAAAGTGGTTTTTATTTTTTTCTCGAAAACGAAGCAAGATACAAAAAAATTTCAAGAGATAAAAAAGTTGTATTTTCAGTTGCTTATTCTAAAAAAAAAAAAAATTAAAAAGTTACAAAAAGTCAGTGGCGTACATTTTTTTACAATTATTTTCGATAAGATGTCCCGTGAGACGCCACTGGACTTAATAATTTTAATTTAATTATGCCTAACTTTGGCCCTTATTACTAGAAATAACACTGAAAAATTTCAAGAAAATCGGTTACAGGGTATTCAAGATAATTACAAAAAACCTATTTTATTTAAAAAGTTTAACACCCTGTATCTTGGAAAGTATGCATTTTCGGACCCATGTTTATAGGAACTTTTTTCATATTTTTCAATGAGGAATCACCTTAAATGTTTTACACTTATTTAGTTACACCCTGTATATTAATATATCCTAAACATTCTACTTTTGGAAGTTCAGGGTGTCAGAATTTTAAAAAATTAATTGTTTAAAAAGTTTGTTGATGTTTTCTTTGCAGTAACGGACATTTTATGACGTACAGGGAAAAATTAAATTTCACCAGTGTCGTCCGTAAGGAATTTACTTTAAATATTTTTTAAGAAAAAATGGTATGCCACTGTATTCATTAATTAAATGAACGGTTTTCGCTTATATAAATACAAATCATTTTTCGGCATGGTTATATCGCTATACAGTGACCGCCAAAGAGTTGGACCCATATGGAAAAAAATATTTTGAAAATATTTGAAAAAACTTTTTTGGCACACATCTGCTTATCGAGTAACCAAAAAATCAATAATAGCCTAGTTTACACCGGGAGGACCAAAGTTTTAGTTCGAGGTCTAAATGACGTCACGTGTACTTTATTCACGGTGTAAACACTTGAGTATTAAAATTTGCTACTCCAATTCAGTCCTTCTCAAATGGGGGTGACCAAATATGATTTTCCTTGGTGTAAACACGTTGGACTTTTTTAGTGGACCAAAATGACAGCCTTGATCTTTGACAGTGCGCATTTCGATGAAAAAGACGTTGAATTTCGGTCTTAACCTAATAATTTTGTTGTTTGTTCATATTTTTTAAGATTTTGTTAATATTTTACCAAAACTGTTTTCGTTTTTTTTCAAATGGAATTTAAAAGCGATACAGTTTTAAAAGATAAAAACGAGGTTAGGTTCTGGTCATATGCTCAGCTGTCATTTTGGTACTAGGATTAAACGTGAATTAAATTGATCCATAAACTAAGTAGGTGTAAACACTAGTGAACTAACAAAAATAAGTCCTAGGTTTGGTCCACGGATCTAATTGGTCCTCGCGGTGTAAACTAGGCTAATGACATTGGGGTCATGGGCGTCC
>JACEGR010008633.1:0-34843 GCA_014170235.1 Listronotus bonariensis | reverse complement strand
TTCAAATTCTAATAAAAAGAAAATATTTCTTTATTTTAAATATATTGTAAACTTAAATGTATGTCAGTAATTTTTAAAATTAAATTTTAAATTTATTTTACTTATTTCTGCATGAATCAGAATGTTTCCATGGATAATAAACTTAACGAGGAGTGCTGGATTTTTAATATTTATCCGCAGATATAGGTTATTCTCGGGACGTCACCGTTTTGTCATAATAAATATACATTTTTTTAGCCGGTCAAAATAAAATAACGATATTCAGACAAAATAAAAGAAAATAACTTATGAAATCATAAAAAACTAAATTTTAAATTAATTAAAGATTTAAAAGGAAATTCCGTCTAAAGAAATAACGAAGACCAATTTCTTACAGGCTTATAAAAATCTCTGTAACTTGCACCTACACTAACAACAAATTAATTGTCATATATACATGGTAAAAACTAAACTAATACAAGAGTTTTAATGACTGAAAAGCAAAAAATATGTCCAAAAACACAAAAAAGTCTTCAGTACAATTGGTAACAAAGAAATAGGGAAACGATTACATCACAAAATTTGCCGAACATATGCTTAAAGGTATCGAGTACTCCTGTTAAATTATTCATCCTTGCAAATTACCAACTCTGTAGAATTAATTTGGTTTTACCACTTATCTCTACCTTATAGCTCAAATAGTTTTCTACTAGTGGTTTTTCAATATTGCTACAAAATTCAGGGACGTGTTGCTTGGACAAAATTAAGTAAAAAACATTTTTTTAAATTTGATACCTCCGCAGATATATTTATGAAAATTGGTAAGAACTTTGTATGCATCCAAAAGCACAATTTACATTTCGATATTTGCGTTTATGCGGGCTTTGAAATGAATAGTTTTATTTAAAAAAATGGTACGCCAATAGGCTTTTCTTGTAGTAAAGAGTATTCTTGAATTCTTTATTTTTTTATAGCATTAAAAAAACATGTTCATTTGCGTTGTCCTGTTCTAAAATTTATTTTTTCATTTTAATTGTAATTACTACATTTTTTTACAGATAAAAATGCAGTGTGTTTTAAAATATTTGAGTTTAAAAGAAGTTACTGATAAATGAATATAAATGGCCATATAAAAAAAAATCAACATGTTTAGGACTTATGTTCATTTGAACTTTTTGTTCAATTTCGTCCAAAGAACACGTCTCGCAAGATAAAAAAAAACACCATAATAATTTTAAAATAATATTTATTTGTATACGTTTTTATGGTTTTTATTTGTATCATTAAAATAAAATAGGAATAAGATAATCAGTGGTTTATACATATTTAGAAAACATCAGTTACAAAACGTTTTTTAGAATTGGAACCTATCCTTGCAAAAATCATTTTCAAATACGCAAAGTTGAAATATTAAAATTGTTGTTTACTTTCGCCTTTGTTATTTAAGTTTTTAGTTAAATAGCGATGTATTTTTTTCTCTCTTAAATTTTAACAGACACAGTGCTTCTTATTCAATTATTTGAATATGAAAATCAGACCAAAATTGTTTAATAATAAAGAATGGCAAAATTGAACCGTTATTTAAATGGAAGAGGTCGTAAGGTATCTTTTACCAAAAAGAAATAACAGTTAAGTAAATTACAAAAACCAATTGGGTTCTACTAACCCTAAAAATTTAGCTACAAAAGCCGAAAGTAAAATTATCAAACGAATAGCCCCGCTTCTGATTTGTCAATATTTTTATGTTTGTAGTGTTATTTTATGTGTGTGATCGTCTTTAAGTTTAAAAAAGTTCCTAAAAAAATATTCAAAAACGGAAAAACCCGGGTGTGAAACATTTATAAAAAACCCACATCCGGGTATCTAAAAAAAAACAGTATTTTTATTTTTTCTAGTTTTATTTTTTATTTATAAGTACTTATTAATATGTTTTTTTTGTATATATTTATTGCTAACCAACTCGTTTATATTTATAGCTCTGTACTTTTATCACCATATCGACATTATCATTTTTTAAGAGATCTCCTTTCTTCGATCTTCGTTCATTTCAAATACAAAAGATAAAAATACAGAGTTCTCTTATTTACCTGTCAATTTAAGACTGTAAGCCCCAATAATTTTATTGTTTTGTTTTTTCTAAGTTAACTGAACTTTGTTTCATGATAAGTAAACTGAATGTGACATTATTCAGAAATAAAGTGTCCCAGAAAAAAACAACTATTAACTTAAATAATTATGTAATAGTAAAAACATGCTTCTTAACGGACATGGCGCAATTCCTATGAAAGTGGTGGTAAGTAAACATTTTCCAGAATTTTTATATGTTGTTATCCATCAGAACTTACTTTTTTCTATTGGTTCAAAACTGATATCTATATAGGCTGAACCATTAATTGAACTGGAGTGTTGGATTTTGTACGCAGATATTATGCTCGTGACGTCACTGTTTTCCCCAGAATATGGAATAGTTTTATTAATTTGTTGAATATTCTATAACATAAAGGCGAAGGCAACTATTTTATTAAGAATATACCCTAACCCTCACATACTAATAAAATGTTCAAAAATAGATTGTTATGTATTTCGATAATTTAAAAAAACATCCAAGGGTCAAAGACATCAATCTTTTACAGGCTTTACAGGGTGTTTCTAAACAAATGCGAAAAACTTTAGAAGGTAATTCCTTGTTCAAAATAAAGGCTAGTTTGCTTTATAACACGGGGTCAAAAGTCAACTTAGGAGGATATCGCGAAAAAAATTGAAAAAAAAATCTTTATTTTTTATCTTAAAAACAAAAAGAGTGTTTTGTTTAAACCACAGAGTAATGTTAAATAAAAAAATATAACAAATGCCTTAATAGGTGACAGCAAACAGATAAATAGACTTTTTTATAAAATAAATTTCTTGTCCTGAGGCGTTTCATTTATATTTTATGTTTTTGTTTAAAATTACTAAGTTTAGTGAAAGAATATACAAGAGTTAAAAAAGTTTTTTAATAAATTAGGCTATTTAAGTTCATATTTTGCGTAGTCATTGCAAAAGTATCTCTCTAAATTTGCCTTCAAGAACGATGGAGGTAGTCTATTTCCACCACTTCCAATTATTCTAAAAACGTGCAAAAGTATTTTGAATGTGTATTTTTGTAATAGCAATATTTCCGAAGAATTTCATTATTCTAGCGCTTTTCGTTTTTGAGATAAAAAATAAAAACGTAATTTTTTGCCATTTTTGTACCGCAATATCTCCCTAATGGTTGACTTTTGATGTTTATCAAGCAAACTACCTTTTATTTTGAACAAGAAATCACCTTAAATGTTTCCCATTTGTTTAGTAACACCATGTATATATTATATTACCAACTTGTTCCTACACTTATAACAAACTAATAAAATAAACCTTAATTCGACAGTTAATTAGGAATAGAAATTAACCTTATACAAAAGTTTGGATGACTACCAAGCGAAAGTAATAGTTTTGTTCGTAGAACAAAATTTCCGATTTTCTAATGCGCATGCTTGGTTGGAAATAATATTCTGATTAGTTAGAAATTTTTAACTCTGCGAACGGCATGACAGAAAATGCCAACTGGACATACGCCTCCTAGCCAAAATTTTAAACAGTTGTGAAATGCAGTTTTCAAAGAAAATAAACTAATTTCCATCCATTCCAGGGCAGTTTTCTTACAGAACCAATAGCTTTGTTTTAAACAAGATTTTGTAAAAATACTTTTTAAAACGTTTTTATAACAACCACAAATTAAAATAACTACTGAAACCAAAAACTGTTGAATTTGTTAACAACTACGAACGAACAAACATGTAAAATCTAAAAACACAACAGTAATGGTCATTGCGCATGTATCCAACCAAAAATTTCTTCAAAATCAACGGAATATTTTGAAGGTTGGAAGCTAGTTCACAACGAAATGAGCTTGCGTCTGGCGGTTTCTGATAGTTTCTGACTGCTCTACGAATAAACCTATAATCTACTTGAAATACAAAAAAGTGTAAACTAAGCAATAGGGAAAACAATTAGGTACGTCACAAATATCGATTTGACAGTTAAATTTGAGAAATATGGGGATTAAGTGGGTTTGAACACTCCTTGTTAAGCTTATAATTCTTGCGCTGTACCTGCAATACAATTGTTTTACCGACATTTTCTGGGCCAAAAAAATCTTTAAATTATTGGAAAACTTCTACCATAAATTTTGTAGTATTTTCGCCAAGTCCTTTAAAAAAAATATTTCAGATAAAACATAAAGATACAAATTAAACCTTAGTTAAGATAATTATTATTATCCTTGGTGTTTGTACTTTAGAATCACATTTGGGGCCTATTTTCATCTCTAAAATTTCATTTACAAAACTTGGATTTGTAAACGAATAAAATTAATTCTAAATAAGTGTTAATATAATGAAACTTTAAATAAATACGCTTAGGATTTGCAAGCTCTGCAGCTTGTCAAAAATCTGTCGAACTCGATACATATCAATAAGGGGCCGTAATATTATATAAAATAAGTGTTATTTTCGAAGTGAGACCTTTTGCAACGATAATAACTTTGTTGATTTTTCGTTAAATTTAGATTAGAAATGTAACATTAATGTTAGTTAAATATAAATGTGATTTTGTTCTGTGAATAAGTTATAATGTAATAAAAAATGTTTAAAAAATACAAAAAAAAATAAATAAATAAATGTAGAACTCTAAAAAGTCACAAAAAAATTAATGTCACTTTACTACTTAAGTACACATGTTTAGATGATAATAAAGTATCACTTTTTGATAATAATGTGGAAACAATAAAAATGTAGATATCAAAAAAAATAGGTTAACTTTTGGAGGATGTTTTAAGAAGCAGCGAGATAAAAGGCAAATAGAATTTATTGTACTGTAGAGATGTTGAAGAATTATTGTGATTTTTCTTTTGTGATCTTAATTAGTGAGTTTCTTTAAGTTATCTCTTGTTTCTTGTAGGTTGTCGTTTTAGTAGAAAACCAGAAAAACACGTTTAACACACTGTTAGTTGATTTTAGAGATTTAAAAAATAATAATAATAATTTAATCATTAATAAACTAGGAAAGCTTGCGGTAATGAAAAATAAATCTAGATCTTATTTTAAATTAACTAAATAATGTAAACTCATATTTTTATATATGTATTATCGTGTTTTTGAGCATGCAGTTAAAAATGCCATTTTTTTATGTTGATTGGACATAACAAACATCACCATAACTTGTTTATTGGTTTAGTTTTTACAAAGATCAAAAAATTTAGCCGAATTAGTCATTGTCCTCAGCAATAATATTCCATGTTTATGCGTATAGGCTAAGAATCACCCTGTATAGTTAAACAACTATTTATGTATATTATTAAAATTAAAACTATTTAATTTTACTAGAACGACAATTCTACTTGACGTAGTCATGGGTGCCAAAAAATATACAAAGATATTTGTTACTTTACCATTTATTCACTACTCTTAAAAGATACAAATGTTGTGTAATACATTTTAAGACAATATTTATAAAAATCGAACAATAATCTTTACAATAAATAAATATTTGTAGTAGGTATGTATTATGATCTGTATTTTAGGTTATGTTATTAAGTTAGGCATCGAAAAGATATATTTATTGTTCTATTAGATGTTCCAAAGAAGTAAGTAAATACATGCGCATTTATATTATTTAGATAAAGTTATGTAGCAAAAAATATAGATTTCAGCGTGTCACAAAGTATATTTCTGTAAGAATGTAAAAGTTAGAAAATTGGGTTAGGTACAATTTCTCTTTTTATAGAACTTTTTAAGATTTTTTTTTGAACGAAGGAACATAAAAATGCATGCCAAAAAGCTAAGAAAAGTTTTTGGGACTGTGGTGTCTGTATAAAAAGAATTACCATTTATGGATGTTCTTTTGTTTTTCTGAACCACCTAATTAAATTTATTTAAGTCACTTTTTTATTCATCAACTTTTATCAAGCATGTTATTAGCATTTAAGAAATGTATAACTTTTTTATTGTATAAATTGGCGTCAGAACTTAATTTTTACAAGTTGAATTAAAAGTTATCTTCTGGCAAAATGGAGAAGTTTGTTAAAATTATTATCCACAGCCTGAGTGAATCATCAGAGTGGTTGGCATCCCTATTCAGTTTGGCCCTAGCCTAGCCTCCCCGCGCAAGAATGAGCAAATTTTTTTTTAGTTGTACCCTCTTTAATGCACATCAAAGGTTTTCGATCATGGATCAACATGGTTTTGATCACGACTTTTTTCACACTTCTGATTTTATCAGAATTAACCATAATAATAGGCTAATGCAATAGAAATACAACGTGTTTAGAACAATAATAACTATAAAAAACAACGCAATTTTTATTTAATATTGTAGCGCGCTGTCATTCATGTCTGTCAGCTGTCGTGTAATCTCCAATGAAAAAATTTATTTCTATTTTTATTTTATTATTTATTATAAATATTTCTTTAACGTTTTACCTATCCTATAGCTGGTTTTACACTTATCAAACTTCTTGTCAAATAAGTTTAAGTAAATATTTGATACAATTTGTTTGAAGACAGAAGTGTAAAATAAGAATTTTTTTGACAAACTTATTTAAGGCAAATATCAGGGTAAAAACCAAACACCACACCAATCACGATAAAATTGAGGTTTTGTAGTTGCCAACTGCCAATTTTTAATTCATTAGGTTGTTAGTTTTGAAGTTTTGCATTAAATATTTGATAGAAAATAGGACGTGTTCTAATCCTTCAGACAAATTTGACAAGGCGACCTTGAATTTCTTTGATAGCCCTCCCGTTGGTCGAGCTTTTTGTCTCGGGATTTAAAATACCACTTTATTTCCTAGGCGTATAATGTACTTTTACGTTCTTACAGTATCTACATGTGACGTATTAAAATACAAAGGTATGTAAGTGTTTATTAGCTCAACAATAATTTTTAGAGTAGTTTTCATGAAATAAAAAAATCTAATATCCCACCATTACCTCAAGAATAGCACCATGTGACCACCACAGATGGTTTTCATATTTTTATAAAACCAGAATAAATCAGCAATTTTGATAGTCCCCTTCGGCCATTTTCTGAAGATTTAAGGGTGATGTGACAAAACTGACTATGGATTCGTGCTGAGGCAGCAAAAATACAGTGGAAACAATATATCGCATGTGAGTTACGGGCGACAATGTTTTTCAAGATTTCTGGAGATTCTTCAGAAGAATAAAAAAGTGGTGACCCAGACATGCGATATACATAAGTAAGTTTTCCTGTGTATGTTTACATTCTGATGCCAAAATCGTGGCCAGTTTTCTCCAGCACCCACCAATTTTAGTAAATTGCAAAAATCCGTTCAAAGTGTGAATGAAATCTTACGGGCAAATTCAGACCAGGAATTCGTGTTTAGGAATCCAAAAGTAAATCGAAAACCAAACATCACATCTTTGGATCCAATAGTTTTTTTGGAAAGTGGTGAAATTTATATAACTAGGGATGATTAGATTTTAATTTCCTTTTTAAATATGTTGCTGATATAGTTACTCACTTCAAGATGAAGTTTATCGTTTCATCGCACATTGATGCCGATATTTACGGAGGAAAATACTCTCTTTCTACAGGGTGTTTTAAAATGTTGTTAGGAAAATTTAAGGACCGATTCTATATCAAGAAACGGAAAAAAAGTTAATATAAATCGAATCCGATTATCTGAAGGTCGACTGGTTATAGGTTTTTATGACCGTGGCGCATACATCCGGTCCGATATCAGATCGGACGTTATGTCAAACGTATCATAAATCAGTTAACCATCAGACAATCGCGTCCGATCGTTTGATTAGAAAGTAGGATGTGTGCGACTGGCCTAAATGATACCTTTGTAAATATGTATAAGTATTCCCGTCTATCAAAATTATTTCTAATATCTCTAATTAACTAATAAAAAAAGAATATTTTGGACATCTCGTATTGTCAATTCTTTTTCCCTAATTTTGGATGCAATATATGCCTTTAAATTTTCTTAACAACAATATCTAACACCCTGTATATAGGAATAATCTCGCTTAGTCTTATTTAACAGACAGACAAAAGGTCCGTCCATTTTTTGCTTGAATATGTACAGATTGTCCATTAAATGGACATTTATAATTTTAGGCAGCTAAAAGTATTTATACTTTTGGGACATCCAATATATTATTTACACTTTTTTCTATTTGAATTGTATTAAAAGTATGTATTTACATTAATAGAAGTTAGACATATTATATAAAATCGTTTAAAAAATATTTGTGACTGTGAACAAATGTTTAATGGGATTAAAACATAATTAATAATAATAATAATGGATCTTTGTGGTTATAAGATTTTTTTGTTTTTGTATATCCCCAGGGATCTTAAATTTTTGTAAGACCTTTGGCGATTAGTTATAATATGTATTTTTCATGGAGTATCAATTTTTCAATAAAGATTATAATGAAATATGTTGTCATCATTTTTTTTTATAGTGTTTAAATTATTTTTAAAATAAATTTTAACTCTCCTAAAGACAAAAGATTACTCTCAAAAATTCCAGTATTTTATGCAAGTGTGCAACAAATGGGAAACTTCTTTATTTGTATTTTGTCATAAAATTATATTTATAAGTGGTGCATGGTCCTAATAGTATATTTTCTAACAAGTGCTGAAAGTGCCACTTTCCCGCACGCGACTGCTGTTGACCGAACGACGCGTAGCACAGTCAAGTGCGGAAAAGGCAGTTTCGGCACATGTTAGGAACGCTATTTTTCTACGAGCGTAAAGCTGCGTTCAACTCGCAACAATTCTCCAAACAAACCAACCTCTTTGCGCGCTCCTTTAATGCAAAAAAACCGACAAGCTCTGAATTACCGCGAAATCATTCCCCAAGCCCTTAGATTAGATTAGGACACATACCTCTATGAGGGTGTGGATTAGGAGGTGGATTGCATATCCTCGAACACTGCAACCTGCTTAGGTTTATTGTGTGTCCTCTTGTTTGCTTTCTTTGTCATTGTATATACTTTTCTTTGTCAAATTTAAAAGAATTTATAGCCGGATTATCTGCATTCGATAAATTCTACGACGAAGGGCACAGTATTAGATTCAATCGGATTCGATTTTACGATGTACCCTTGGTCATTTAATGAAAAAAAAAAAAAAAAAACAGGAAAAAAACTCCTTAGTGGTATTTAATCCATGAAAAGTTTTGCTCTTAAATAATCTTATTTATTTTACCTACACTTTAGTGATTGATGGAACACTTGTCCTTCCCCTAGCAATCAGCACACGGGGCGAGAAAAATACTAGTACCTTTCTTTCACCCATTTGTTGGCACAGCAAAACTGCCTCTAGTAGATATATGTTTGAAATATGAACTGAAGAATTATCTGCCATCTCGTAATGACTAGAAACACTAAATGTGGAAAACCTCATCAGATCATTTTTCCATATTTTTTGTATCGCTATAAAGTCCAACGTTGCCAAATGTATTTATAATCAGGTAACCAACGGATAAAGAAAAATCCCCTAAATTTGACGTCAACGTCCTTGCGATGTGACGTAACTTGTCATAATAAAATTAGCACACGTCTGATACTCCCTTCTTTGTTTCCAAATAAGAAGAAAAAGACAGCAACAATGTTTTGAGTGGTACATTTCCTGACTTCAATTTTATGTTCACGATGGCCTCATCATAACAAACAAAGGAATTAAACGCTATGACTCAACTTTATTAGATCAAAATATTGCAAAATAACGATGTTAAGGAAGACTTTCACCTGGATTGTGGTTGGCCTGTGTTAAAGTGGCGAAAATATCGAGTAAAGTTTGTTTTTCCGTAATGTTTTCATAAGTTTTTATACATGATGGCGACTAGTAGACGGGATGTTCTAAAAACTTCAATGGATCCTTTGCCAAGTAGCAATGACCCTTTGAGGGAGCTCTTTGAGGCATGTAAAGTAGGAGATATTGCAAGAGTGAGGAAATTAGTTACACCTACAACAGTTAATGCTAGAGATACTGCAGGAAGAAAATCGACTCCCCTACATTTTGCAGCTGGTAAGTATTTTTTTAATTTGGGACAGTTATACAATTGCAATTACAACATAGGTACTACTTTATATGCAGTTTAAGTTCTTGTAAAGTCAATGATTTCTCAATAAGTTTTATATTTAAAATCAATGACATAATTAGCAGACCTCAAATAAAACTGGAGTCCCCAAGGAACAATACTAGGACCAATATTATTTATAACATATATTAATTCTTTACTTGAATTAAATATAAATGGTAGAATAATATCTTATGCCGATGATGCTGCCCTTTTGTTCGAGGGAAAAACTTTGACTGAATGTAAAAGAGAAAGCAAAACGGTTTTAGGATGGGAAAACGATGGTTGGGATTCTTTAAGTTATCACTGAATTTAGCAAAAACAAACTATATAGCTGTTTTAATAAACAAAACTAACAGACCTAATTTTGAAACGTTAATAATAGATGAACATAAACAAGAAATTAAAGCTGTAACAAAAACTAAATATCTTGGCTTAATCATTAATCAGCATTTAAAATGGAACGAACATATAACATACCTAACAAAAAAATAAGAAACCTAATCTATAAGTTCTACTTATTAAGGGAGTTTCTTGGTCCAAGAATACTAACATTAATGTATAAATCCTTGATAGAATCTTTAATAAAATATGGCTTAATTTTGTGGGAAGGCATATATAAAAGCAATTTGCAGCCAGTGTTGATTGCACAAAACTACAAACTGAAAATATTATTTAATAAAAATAGACTCTATTTAACTAGTTTATTATATAATAGGGAAATTTGTAATGTATCCTCATTTTATATGCATGCTGCATCCATGTATGCACATAAAAAGAGATATTACAAAAATTTGTTATCATGGGCACCAAACAAGAAAAATGTAAATAACACATATTGTAATTATCAATTGTAGAAAAACAGTGACTTTAAAATTTATAAACTATTTAGCGTCAAAATTCTATAATCTGCTGCCACTTAGAATAAGAGACATTTAAAATCATAAGATTTTTAGCAAACATTGTAGGAAATATATTATTGATAATTATAATCTTATATATAAAATTCTTGTGTCACAATGTTCGTTCCTGTACTCCTCCGAAACGGCTTGACCGATTCTCATGAAATTTTGTGAGCATATTGAGTAGGTCTGAGAATCGGCCAACATCTATTTTTCATACCCTTTAGTGATAAGGGTTGTCCACCCTTAACATCTTAAAAATTATTTATATGGCAAAACAATGTTTGCCGGGTCAGCTAGTATCTTTATAAAAACTATGCTGTAAATTAAGTAAAAATGCAACAAATCTCTAAAGAAACTTGCTAGGATCAGAGAATTCTTTGATTTATTTATTTATTTAGTTAATTGTTATAATTTAGGATTATTTTAAATCGAGTTTTAAATATTGTTCATACAACACTAGAATTAAATATATTTAGGATAGTTATTCATACACATACAGGTGCAATAAGCATCTAGGTGTTGTATGTAATTTGTAAAAATTGTTGTTTATAATTAATCAATAAACAATAAACAATAATCAATAAACAATAAACTATTACTTTATCAAAGCTATTACAGCTACCTATTACAATACCTATTCTTTAATACTCAACAAAGAAATCATTTTGCAGAAATGAAAGAGTTAAAAACCCCCATACTGTTTGTTATTTCCTTAAACTGCAAGGTTGCATTGCTCAAAACACTCCGATCTAGCAATGCTGATTTTCACACTAGTCAAAGGTTTTTCCTTCAAAACTAATTGAGATCACCAACCGATAAAGTTTAATACTTACTTTAAGAAGTAATATTTGGATACCTTAAATTTTAAACATAGTTAATCATTTCATTTAATTGTTAATAAACACAAATAGGAAGAATATGAATATAAATTTATCACAATTTGTATGCTGTATTTGTGAAGAGTTGAGGAAAAGATCAATGATGATTTTTGAAGTCAATTTGTTTTTTTTTGTTAGAAAATTATAAGATATAAAGGGTACAGAGGAAATTTTTAAAATTTGTTGCCTTTAAGTTGAGGTTCCCTGTTGATGAAGTAAATTACAGTGACCTGATAAAATTGATACATATTCCAGATCTTCAGTCAGAATCAGTACAATGGATAATATGAAAAAGAGTGCATATAAACATGAGTCCACACATCCCTATTCTCAAGATACAGGGTCTAAAATTGATTTTTTTATCTTAAACATCCTTTTACACAATTTTGTTTTAATTTGGCAATGGTATTTATGCATTAAGAGAATAATACACAAATAAACATCAATAAGTTAAGAAATGAAGAGGTAAACTTTTTTTTAAATGGAACACCCTGTATATTATGTCACCTTTTAAAAGCTTTAAATGAGTGTTAAAACATATGTTGTATTTACCACATTTCATTATTTTATTTTTAACGAGTTTCAGAAATATTGCCCGTTTGAATTAAAAGAATAGCAGATATAATAAATGATTTCCATTATATCTGCCAGGTCTAAGCTGTAAGCTCTAAGCTTAGTGTCATAGGTATATGGAAATTATATCTACCCATTATTTTTTAGATTTTAAGTGGCCATATTTCTGAAACTAATGCAAAGCTAGATATATCAATTTTTTTTTAAGCTCTTTTAAAGACTTTTTAATGGTAAATTTTATAAAAAAAGGAGAAATGAAAAAGGGGTTTGTTTAGATAATAGATAAAAAAAAGCTATGAAACTTTTATACAAGAAGTTATTTTCTACCTTCTTTATTTTTCGGTATAAGTGGATGGCAAAATATATGTGAAAATCCTGTACATTTTAAAGGTATCCTCTTATGTTTAACAAAAAAATTTGTCCAATTTACAGGTTATGGTCGAAGAGATGTAGTTGAATTTCTTCTGTCTGCTGGAGCTTCAATACAAGCCCGCGACGATGGAGGTCTGCATCCTCTTCATAATGCTTGTTCGTTTGGACATGCTGATGTGGTCAGACTACTTTTAGAGGCTGGAGCAAGCCCAAATACAAGAGACAACTGGAATTATACCCCGTTACATGAAGCTGCAATCAAGGGCAAGATTGATGTTTGCATTGGTAAGTTTAGTTGGAAGTGATAAGAAATAAGGTTAAAAATCTCATAACTTATTATGATACTTTATCATATGGCGCATATATTTGCTTAGAATTGCCTGTAGAATCAGAGACATAAATAAATTGTTTATTACAGAAACCAGCCAACTAACGTTTTTGGCAAAAATGAGATTTATAGTGATTTTCAATTGTATTATGTAAACTCACGTTTTTATGAAAAAATCAGTCATTTATCATGCGCCTGTGTGTGTTTAATTTTATGAGAAAAATTGTGTTTAGTGCAGAAACCTGTCAAGCGACGGTTCATGATGTGTTTCTTAATTAAATTTTATGGTCAATCTTTGGTCACCCTGTATGTTTACTTCGTCAAACACGTCTTATTGTAATTATGTATGCATGCCAGAATAATCCTTGAAGTAAGTAAAATAAACCTTTTGCTGAAGAGGGATACTGGGTGGTAAAGTTTAAAAAATATATATATTTTTTTATCACTGTGTACCTCAAAGTTAAGACATTTTTGACAAAAGTTTATTTGAACTTTTTCTTCCAAAAATCACCTACAGATTAACACTCTTAGAGATAAGCATCTAACTCAAAAACACCCTGTATAGCTTAGACCTAGCCAAATAGGATTTTAAAATCCAGATATCTCAAAATCGGCTGCTTGAATTAACTTACCAAGAATACATTTATTTTTAAATATAATGAGGAATAATAATTTTTAACTAAAAATTACATACAAAGTGGCACAAAAAACTTATTTTGTTTGTAATTTGTGCAAAATAGCGCAGGTGGTGCAATCAAGGGTTTCCAAAAAATTGTTAACAAATTCTAATCTCTCACCTTCCAAAACCCCTTGAGTCAAATATTTTGAGAATACACCCACTAGTAACACAAATATTTATAAAAAAAAACTAAAACCTGAACAAATTCTTTACACTCTTCTTCATCTTCAAAATCATCCATATTTGGACTAAGGTAAGTTGGGTTAGATTGTCATATTTTAGCCTCAGGAATTTGTGTTAGCATTTTTTTACACCTTTAGAAATATATATATATTTTTTTATTGCAGAAACAAGTCAAGTGCAAAAATATTTAAATATTTTTTAAACAAAATACGAGTATTCAAGTGTTACTACAAATAACATCTGTTTTGAGAAGTTACTATTCTAATTTCCCTAGGCCAAAATCTTTAATAATTTTAAAGATAGAAAGTTTTTGTCGTTTACCGAAAATTTAACAAAATGCACTTGACAGGTTTCTGAAATAAACGATTTAAATACGCCACACGAACAGATATCACTTCCAATGGCGCAAATTTGGCCTATCCAACGCCGGACATCTCGCCAAAGCAGGCAGTGGATTGCCTTGTACTCAACTGAGTGGATGCTTCGTTGCCAAAGATCGAAATGTTTTCTGGTTTTACCGGGTCCTTTCTAATTTTGCCGACTGTATTATTTGTTTTACTGAGGCTGGCTGGCGTCATGTGGAGCAGTTTTTGCAGTAATCGTTTTGAGCTATTTTCTTGGTTAGATAGAAAATAATTTGTTCAAAATGTCTCATACTCGAGTTAGTTGCAAATAAATTTAAAAAGCTTAGCTGGGCTTCAAACCCTAAAACAGAGCAAGGAGATTGCCATGGGATTGTTTCTTTATACGCTGTTAAATCACCAGATTCAATGTTCCCATCTTGTATCATCTATACTAATTAGAATTCTGCGAAGACTCACTAGAACAAACACAATTGTTCGCACAAACATTTCACCGAACTAATTATGGCTTCCAAATATTAAGTAGTGTATTCATGTTCCATTTTAATAATAATTTTAAACATATTAATTTATTTAAATTAAATTATGAAAGTTTTCGTGCGGCTGTTAAAGCTCCGAGAGCACTTTAACCTAATGACATTGATAATTAGATATTCATTTTGTCCTGTTTACTATATTATAATTTATTACTTTGTTTTATTGTCTCACATTTTGTTTGTACATGTAGAAAGACTGTTTTTTTACCATTTGAACTTGATCTGTAAGGTACATGAAATGAATGATTAAATAAATAAAAAGCTCAGAAACTAATTAATGTTTGTATGTACCCATCTATTATAGAGTGGTTTTCAGGGTAGGTGTTGCAATAGAACACATTCACAATTTTTTTACATTTTAAAATAGCATTTTAAAAAGAAAACTGGTTGCAATATTTTAAACTAAAAAATACAAAATATTACCCTAATCGGTATTATACGAGGTGAGTTGTTATAAAAAAGTTATTATAAAAAGAAAAAATTACCAAAAGTGAAGTACTTTTATTTTTAAAAATTAAGTCAAATGGTATAAGTAAATGTTTAAAAGAAATGGATTTTTATCCAAATTTAAAGTATGTTTATTTACGTTTGGGGATAAAAAAATTAGCAATACTAAACACTTACTTCACATGTGAAAGAAGGCTGGGTCAAATAAACAAAACTCAGCAAATATTTTTACTTAAAATAATGGGAGATAAAAGACACAATATTGCTTAAAAATAAATCAAATACCATTGTGAAGGGGTAATATGTCTTACTACTTATTATAGAGTTTGTTAATGTTTATTGCCTGAATTCATTTTTATTTAGTACAATAATTTTATATTATACTTCAAACTTTTAGTGTCTAAAATTATAAAAAAAGAAAATATTTTAATAAAAAAAAACTAACAACAACAAATTTGGTAACAACTGAGTTTGGAAATGTTTTATTAAAATGTACTGTACTACATAACTTTTTCAATTACATAATACTGGATAACACAATTTTCTTGTTCTAATATTTAAAGTTCATTGACAGTTTTATAGGTATGTTCTTTGATACACTAGCTCCATCACTTAACTTAAATGAGCGCAACTATTAGTTCAGTCTATCGTGGCAAGGCAAAAAATATTAATATGTAGAACACACTGCACAGCGTTATTACCAACTGCTGGAACGAAAATCATTTTTTTTAATCGTTTTTGGACAGTCTTCAAAATGTGCCTCAGGATGTACGAAAACTCGTTAAAATCTGAACTCTTCAACTTTTATCTTCAGGATCCTCATTGGCTTAATATCCTAATTTTATTGATTTTTTCCGAGTGAATTAAAAATCTAAAAATACATATTTTACATAATGCTTACAGCCTAATATGTTTATAATGATGGTAAAAGAATATTTTAAAAAATATTACTTAATTTGTATGTCTGAAGGCATGTTTCACCATTTAAAAACTGCCTGCCTATGGCCAATTTTCGATTTTAAATAGCTCTGCTTGTAATAATGTAATTTGGCAACTTTTACGGTGGTATTGGCGATATTAGAGGATATTAGAATGGTGTCTAAAAACAATCCATTATAAACAATAATTAAAATACAGGTTAGGAGAGCTGGAGTGTATTAACGCAAGGCTTACTCAGTTAAAATGCAGATGCAAGAAGTATTCTTTGGTAGTTGAAAATATTACACCATTAATGGCAATAAAGGTATATAAAAAGAAAAAAAAATGTTTTTAAAAAAATATTAATCAGACATACAAAAAAATGAACACACAAATTGAATCCTAAATAAAATCTTTGTATTTTTAATGGATTCTGAATAAATAAAGATTTTGCATTGAAAAGCATTAGGGAAAAACATATAACTGGTTTAAATCAATGGAAAAAAACTTTTACAGTTATCTAGTTTTGCCATATACTATTATCATTTTTTAGTCTTTGGGGATGGAAAGTCCATTAAAATGGGATGGAAAAAATATTTATCTTAAGGGAGATTAAAGTTTCTTTTAGAGTAAATAGATATCCTTACCCTTGCTTCCCGAATCCACAGCAGTTTTATTGATCCAACTCCTTTTAAATCGGAGAGGTCAAATGTTTCTTTCAGAAGAAAAGACAATAAGTTTTTTCTTTTAAAAAAAACTGACGGTCTATGGCGTAATTGGTTTATCGCAACTAATGGTACAATATTTTTAACCACCAAAAATATCTAGTATCTGCATTTAGCTGATACAGTCGTGCAAGCCTTGCGTTTATACACTTAAGCTCTCCTGATCTGCATTTAATTTATTGTTTATGATAAATTGTTTTTAAACACTATTCTTATATCCTCTATTAACGTTGGTTTCGCCAGTACGACCATAAACGTTTCCGAATGCCATTATTACCAGCGCGCTGTATTTAATCGTAAATTGGCCATAGGCGGGCAGTTTTTAAATGATTTAAGAAACCTTCAGGCATACAAATTAATTAATATTTTTTAAAAACATTTTTTTAACATCATTATAAACATATTATGCTTTAGGAATTATGTAAAACATATATTCTTATATTTTTGAATTCACTTGAAAAAAAATAATTAAATTAAGATATTTAGCAAATTTCAGAGCCAATGAGGAACCTGAAGACAAAAAGTTAAAAAGTTTAGATTTTAACACGAGTTTTCGTACATCCAGGGCCACAATTTGAAGACTGTTCAAAAACGATTTGAAAAAAATGATTTTCGTTCCACCCCTACTGCACACATCATCTTGTATCATTTTTTAATCGCCGAAATATATAACTAGTAGATCGCATTGGGTGTTGTCAGTGAAAAGTCGATCTTGTGTCTAAACAAGTTGGTCACCCCTGTTATAGAAATTATTAAATTACTGTTTTGATAGTGGCTCTAAGTATTTTGTTGATGAATTATGTATTAATTATTCATATATTTAATTTACTCAGCCATACTATACTATACGACATTTTTCTTCTTGCAGCTCTCCTTCAACATGGCGCTGATGTTAATATTCGAAATACAGAGGGCAAGACTCCTTTGGAAGTAGCAGACCCAGCTACTCGACCCGTATTAACCGGGGAGTATCGCAAGGTAAGAAAACTTTTTAATGATTGTTTTTGTTAAAAATGTCTCAGCAATTTAAGGTCCGTAAAACTGGCAATGGAAAATCGGCGAAAATTAAAGGAAAGGGTTAGTTTTTATGCTTTATTTGTTTTCTGGAAGATTACGTTTAAACAAAATATTATTTGGCTTTTCTCAGAATAAAATTAAAAAGTTGATTAAACATTTTAAGAAAATTAAAACTTTTTATATGCTATGAAGAACTATTCTGTTCTTACACAATGTAATAAAAGTTATGATTACCTTAAAAAAATAAAATAATGAAATATTTAATATTAAGTTACTGTTTTAATAGGGTAAGGTTAATTCGTACTCAAAAAGGTACATTTTTATGATTTTTTAATACAACACAATTAATATTTATTAAAATTAGAAATATTGAAATACCTAAAAAAACTCTCCAGACTCTCCTCGACAATTATTTAAAGACATAGTGGTAAAATTTTTAAAGAGATTAATGCAGTAGTTTTGGAGGTATGATGGTCACCGTCTTTAAAAACGTGAGTTGTGGGAAAAGCGCTTTAAAGTTCGCTTCGTACCTAAGAGTCATGGATAAGATGGTTATTAAAACCTCGTTATCGTTGTTTATCTAAGAGTATAGAGTCAGCAACTAAATAGAAACCGAAAGTCAGGGAAGATTGGAGATCGATTTGATGAGAATCTGTACACGCCAGCTTACACTCAATTTCTGCCGTCCAGCGGAAAAACACTCTATGTTTATATTATAAACCTATTTACATACGATGTTTTTTTCGTTGAATGGCAGAATCCTTTCAGAAGTAAGTTCAATCTAAATATTTGTTGGTGACTTTTTACACTGTGACAAACAATTTCGTAAGCAGAAACAATTTTTTAGATTGAATTTTACCTGGAAAAATCGGGTGTAAAGCTGGCGTGACCAGTTTGTCATTAAACCGATCTCCAATCTTTCCCGACTTCCGATTTCTATTTTGTTGCTGACTTTATACAGTTAGATAAACGATTTTGTTAACAGTAATAAATTTTAAAGTTAAATTATATCCTAAAAAATCTGGTGTAAAGCTGGCGTGACCGATTTGTAAGTCAACCAATGTTTAAACTTCCCCGACTTTCGGTTTTTATTTTGTTGCTGACTTTTTACACTGTGACAAACAAAATTTGCCGAGCAGCGACAAATTTTAAGATTGAATTTTACGTAGAAAAATCGGGTGTAAAGCTATCATATAGGGTTTTAATTTTGTCAACATTAAAAAAAATCGGTATCTCTATTTCTTTTTGCAGCAATAAATCGACTCAACTTATTCAAAGTATTACACCTTTTAGTGTATATCCATGCTAAGTTAACGGAAGTCTGGAACTATTACCAATTTCTTACGATCAGTTTGAGCAACAAAATAATTTATTTGGCAACTAAAAAGCAACAAATTCTGGCATCTTTTTTTTTTAGCCGATTTCCATTGCCAGTTTTACGGATCTAGCAATTTACCCGGGTGCCTAATAAAGTAAACGATGTGATCGGTTTTTTAGATTTACCAATATTTCAAAAAATTCACATTTTTCACGTGATGTGATCTTTCACATTTTTATAGACGCCCGGGCCAATATCAGAAGTGAAGACTGTAGAGTTTTGACAATTCAATTATATGATAAAGCAAAAAATATCTATAATTCTGTAAAAAAAGTAAAATGTTATATGTTCTTTATAGGACGAACTACTTGAAGCCGCTCGGTCCGGAGCTGAAGATCGTCTCTTGACTCTTTTAAACCCTCTAAATGTCAATTGTCATGCCAGTGACGGACGTCGTTCGACACCTCTACACTTAGCCGCTGGGTATAATAGGGGTAGAGTTGTGCAGCTGTTGCTTCAGAATGGAGCCGACGTCCACGCTAAAGATAAGGGGTAAATAAACAAATTCTAATTTTCAATAATTTATTTACTTTAATAGTTATTTATTTAACCAGTGCTAAAATGATACTTTTTTATGAATGGTAGGCAATCCCGTGGGTAAAAAAGGTTCATTTTAAAATACATTCTAGTGGGCATCAAAACAAAACACTAATTCAAAGTGTGAAAAAAACTTTGAGCTGTTAAAGAATTTACTTTATGTAGAGTACTAAAATGGAGTACTTTATGATAATGATAAAAAAAACACCTTTTTTCAAAGGTCGTAGAAAAAAGTATTTAATGCAGTGATCTCCAGTAATTTTACTACACACACACAAAACATACTAGCCACTTTATTTATTATAGGTTTCTTAAGGAGGTATTCTGGTTTGAAGGCATGAATTTAAGGTGATTTTGAAGTGCTGTAATAGAAGGCAATCAATATTTTTACTTTCTATTTTTTGGGAATTATTTATTAACATTACACAAAATACAGAAAACAAAATTAAAAAATAAAAAAGTTGAAAATAAAAAAAAATAGCAGATGATGAAATAGGGGCTTTTAAAAAATTGGCAGCAATCTGGCAAAAAAAAAAGATTATTAATCAAGAGTAATGTTGCTATGTCCAGAACTATGAAAAAGTTGAAAAACATTTTTTTACCGGCTATCTGAAAAAAAAACTAATTTTTGTACCACGTTTTTTGACTTTTTCGATTTTTTTTAAATAGTAAAAATCAAAATTTGGGGATGCAGCTAGTTCCAAATATAAACAAGTCTATAAAGAAGACTTTCAAATAATTTTAAGTAGATCGGTCAAGTAGAACTGAAGAAATTGTGGGCACCGCCTTTAAAAATACGCTTAAAGTTTTGTGTCAAGTTTTTCACAGTCTGTCATGATATTTTAGACTTACATTTATTTAATTTGCCATTCCTGCTTTATATATCGGACCTTCCGCGACTTCAAAAAAACTATTTTCACGTTTTTCTTCCAATCAAACAGCTTTGATCCGCTTGCTGTTACTATCTCAGAGCGGTCAATCCGGAGGTATGTCGATTAGTTTTAGCCGAGCCGGTTGTCGCATGAGCAAAATACTTATAACTCCGAAAATAATTTGAATTTAAAAAATCCTTTTGTAGGCAAACTCTTAAATAGCTAAACTTTGAAAATGTAAAAAAAAACATTTTTTTAAATTTCTACACCAGAATACCCCCTAACATTTAATATGTTTTTATTGCAGTGGCTTAGTCCCACTCCATAACGCCTGTTCCTATGGTCACTTTGAGGTGACTGAAATGTTAATCAAGCATGGGGCAAACGTCAACGCCAATGATCTTTGGGCTTTCACTCCACTCCACGAGGCTGCTTCAAAATCCAGAGTCGAAGTTTGTTCCTTGTTATTGAGTGAAGGTAATTAATAAATATTTTTAAATTTGTCCCTTATAGTTAAGTTAAAACTAAAACCATACCTCTTTCAATACTAACTTCAGAAGCTAAGCATATTAATACGGAGACAATTTTTAATTATTTTACTATTTAGTACTAAAAACACCTTTTATTGGTTGAATTAAGACAATTTTAACTTTGGCAAGACCCTTTTTATATTCTGGTTAATAGTTTCTAGATGTTAATTAAAAAATATACAGGGTGATTAAAAATCGATCACGAAACTTAAGGGGTGAGTCTACTTGACAAAATAAGGGTAGAATTTCATATAATTTTTTTCAAAATGTCATTCGCATTTATTTTTTAACCAATTCAGTTGATATTTGGCACACAAATCGAGCTTTGCAGATTCTAAAATTTTAAGACAAAAGTACTTTTTTAAATACCGCCAGAGGGCACTTTACCTAAAACGTAAAATTTATTTACATCATAACTTTTTATTTTGACAAATATCGCAAAGCTGGGGGCGCCATTTTATAGACAATCAAAAACTTAAAAAATAAGGTACTCTTTATTAAAGTCGATAAACCTCACCGTTTAGGCACCAATAGATCAAAGTTTTCATCAATTTCAATCAAATTACCTACATACATACAGGGTGTCCAATAACTTAATCGACAAACTTTACCGGGCGATTCTACAACAGAAAATAAGAAAAAAACTTCATATAGACATATGTCCTAAACGTCTTAGTTTTTGAACTACGGCGTGTTAAATATTTAAAAAACTTTATGATGTAAATATATTTAATATAAGTTTTAGGTAAAGTGCCCTCTGACGGTTTTTAAAAAAGTACTTTTGTCTTAAAATTTAAGAATCTGCAAAGCTCGATTTGTGTGCCAAATATTAACTGGATTGGTTAAAAAATAAATACAATATGGCGCAAAAAACAAAACAAAAATTGAACTTTGACGGCTTGTAACTCAAAAACAGATGACATTTTGGAAAAAAATTATTTGAAGCTCTACCCTTATTTTGTCAAGTAGAATCGGCCCCTTAAGTTTCGTGGTCGATTTTTAATCACCTTGTATAATTTGAAATATTAAAATCCAGCGAATTTTAGACTTTAAGATCGTTTTCCATTTTTTTGTAAAAGAACCAACAAATCCAGATCTTAAAAAAATACCTATGAAGATAACAGAACTCTAGGCAAAGTTCACTTGCAGTTTGAACTCCATATCATCCATTTGAAGACAGGGACAAGTAGAAAGTTACCATAGTTAATAATTACATGTTTCATTGTTAATAAAAAGTTAAAAAATGATTTTTGTTAGCGTTAGAGAACATTGTAATAAACATTAGAAGATTAATTTAACTGTTGTATTTCTTTGTGTAAAAGGAGCTGATCCTTACCAGCTGAACTGCCATTCCAAGTCGTCAATTGATGTAGCTCCTTCCAGAGAACTTCAGGAGAGATTAGCTTGTAAGTATTTTACTAAATAAACTGGTATTGTAATTTATTTATTTATTTATTTATTTACGGACTAGCTCCATTTATAAATTCATCCACATAATGATGCAAAAATATATATTTTCCATACCATAGGGATTAGTAGCGTTTAAAACGAGTGAAGCTGAAAAACATTCTGTATTTTTGTAACTGGCAGTTTAGTATAACTTTATGATCTAAGTAACATTTGTTTTACATAGCCATCTTGAAAAAATGGGGTCTCAAATGGCATACTTTCTAAATATTTCATATTTGATTAATTTGGGAAATTTTATCAAAGCTTATACAGAAGACTTACAAACGTTTTGAACACGTAACTATCTATCTATGTAACGGAATCTTTGAGCCTAATTTTTACCAACTTCCAGCGATTCAATTTCTTTGGAACTTTGCACACGTATCAAGGACCGATGACAATGCAATAATTTAAAAACAGTATCCCGTTATCCTGATTAGGACCGCCAGGATAAATAAATTCCTTAATACTACTCTTGACAAAATGGCGAAGGAATTTTTAGTGAATAAACTGACGCATTTATTTTTAAAAAACTAATTGATATATCGAACTAAAAAATGAAAAATAAATAATAGTTTAAAAAACACGCTTTTATATGCAACCGAACTAAAAATTAGAAAATAATTTTTCATTACAAAGTGTTTGTCACTTCAGAGTAAAAAGCGTGGGGTGCATTTTACTATTTTTTCATAACTTTTCCCTCATAGATATTTGCAAATAGAATAATTATAACATTTAATATATTAAGCACCCTACGCTTTTTACTCTGAAGTGACAAACTCTTTGTAATGAAAAATTATTTAATATTTAGAGATACCTGTTATAAATATATTCTAAATTATACAGCATATTTCCTAATTTCGGTAAAAAAAACTAAGGGCTTATTTATAAGTTATTTTATAAAAGAAAGTTCCTAGATACATAGGTCCGGATTTTTTTATTTTATTTTGTTTTCTATTAATATCGGAAATATCGATTAACCAATTTTGATGAAATTTGGTTTTACTATTTATTGCATTAAGGGGCTAATTTGGCCCAAATTTAATTAAATTTATTAAGTGTAATGGAGTCTCGAGCGGCACCTTAGCTAATAATTCTGACAACAAAAAATGTACGCCACTGACGTTTGTAACTAAGCTAGGTAAGTAAAAATAAAGCTTTTTGCCTCTTGATTTTTTCCAAAATTCGCAAATTGATATTTTCCCGTACACCAAAGCTTTTTTTTCTAAGTATATAATATATTTTCTAAAAGTGTCTTAAAAAAATAGAAACATAAGTTACTTTCTCTAACTACTTTGGGCACGCGAGTGAAAAAATATTTTTCAGAAGAAAATTTTCGTTGTGTTTATTACAAGGTTAAGTGATATGCAATATGGAAAAGTTTATTAATTTTTTTTTCTCAAAAACTAAGCAAGGTACAAAAAATGAAAAGAGACAAAAGAGTTGTATTTTCATTTGTCTAATTTAAAGAAGTATACCGGATCAGCTAAATAGCATATCATATAGGCAATGTGAGGAAAAGAGAGAGTCTAACGTGAATGTATCCAAAACACAATTATGTTCCTTGTCGCGAAAAGAGTCATCAAATACTTATCCTCTACTTATGAGCGACCAAATTTTGAAGAGTAAAGACATCTTCAATATTGTGGGCGTCACATTTGAAAGTCCCCTTAACTGGCATAAACACATTGTATCTATAGCCACGACAGCTTCAAAAAGCTTGGATTTCTCTTTCGAGCCAAAAAGTATTTTTCCCATTCAAATTTATGCACTTTATATGTGTCCCAAATCCGACCCCCTTGGAATATTGTTCTCATATCTGGGGCATGGAGTCCCCCACAACCCTAAGCATTTTTGATTCCATTCAAAGAAGAGCTATTCGTCTCATTAATGATCCTTCACTTACAGAAAGGCTTTCCTCTCTTGCCCATTGTCGGGATGTGGGGGATTTATCGCTTTTTATAGGTACTTCCATGGCTTCTGCTCTGAAGAATTGTCCTGTATGTGTGTTCCCAACAGAGAAACTCGTGGTGTTACGCTTATGCATCTCTACGGTCCAACTGGACAGGCCCCGAACTTCACACTTTGTTCGTTCTTTTATCCCTAGAGTTTCTAGAATGTGGAACCTGCTGCCCGCGGATGTCTTTCCTTTCCTCCCAAATCTTTAAGTATTCAAGTCCCGTGTCAATAAACTTCCTCTTACCTCGCTTTAGACACCTACGGTACGTTAGTATTTAGGCTTTGGATTGTCCAAAGATAAAAAAACGCCGACATGTAAACATTTCGGATTGGATGACTCATCGTACATGCTTTTTTGTTGCTTTACTGGCCGATATACCTTTACCTATTGCTTACACAGTATAAAAATATTACAAAAGTCAAGATGGTACAATTTTTTGGTTGGAAATATCTGTTTTTATTTACTACTCCGGGTGCCACTGTACTTCAAAAAAATATTTAAGCTATGGCTAAATAAGTCCTTACTGCTGTAATTAGCATTGCCAATTTTTTCAAAATCTGATGAGGAATTTCTAAGATATTAATAAAAAGTTATTAAAAAAGTTTAACAAACCTGTATCTTAGGGACAATGCATTTCCAGAACTATGTTCATATGAACTTTTTTTATAGAATTGGCTCAGGAATACACCCCTAAAGTGTTTTACCGCCATTCAGAAGCACCCTGTATAAGATAAAAGTTAAAACAGATTATATTTTTAAAGGGACACTTGTTTAGTGTTTTTAAAGAATAAACATTATAAAAAAATGGTCTGTTTGGTTTTTCCAAATGTGCTTTTATTAATTTAGAATTTTCCCACTTGGTTTTGTCTAAAAGCATTTTCTTTTACTAGATGAATGTAAAGGCCACCTGCTTCTAGAGGCCGCAAGACAGGCGGACAACACGAAACTGAAAAAATACCTCACTGCCGATATTATAGGTTTTAAACATCCATATTCAGGTGATACAGCTGTTCATGCAGTTTGTGGATCTCTATATCCTAAAAGAAAACAGGTAATAATTTCTATAAGAAACTAATTTTCCGATAAAAACGGCATTTCATTTGATGTAGACAGGCAGCATATCCTTGGAAGTAATAGTCGTAGGACATTAGGAAAAATAGCTATTTACGTTACTAGACCGGAAAATGGTATTTTACGGGTCGACGAAAACATTTACAGGGCGAGCCGTAGGCGAGTCCTGTAGTTTTGAGGAGACCCGTAAAATTATTTCCGGTCGAGTATCGTACATATTTTTTTAATTGACCGGAAAAAAAACTGTAAATTTTAGTGTTATATTTAAACGACAATAAGGCAAGGCTGCTTCAATTATTTCATCTGGATTTTCCATGTCTGACTCCATTTTGGCAAAATGATGCTTTCTTTACTTTACAATATCTTGAACTGTCAAATAGTAACAATTGAACTCTGACAATTTTTGTCATGGCTAACAGGATTTTTGATATCAGGGACCGGAAAGTAAATGAGAGACCGGAAAGTAAACTAGGGACCGGAAAGTAAATTAGTCCTGTAAAATAGCATTTTCCGCTTAAAAATTGAGTGGAAAATTCAATTTTCCAGTCAATTAACAAAAAATATTTTCAGGAAACTGACTCAATAAAAGTGCTGGAAATTATTTTCAAGTTCCTAAATATAGCTCTAGGGAACGTAACAGCAATGGTGGAGTCTTAAAATACATTTTACTTTAAAATATCCTCTTTATTCTTGATTCTTTTAAACATCTTTATTACATAAATAAAATAACAGTAATAAGCACTATTTACAATATATAGGGTCTTCATTTAAGAAGTGGTAACTTTTTCAGTTATCTGCGAAAAGAGACAGATTTAAGAGAATCGCCGAAACACGTCATGATATATATTGAGGGGAAACGTTTTTTACAAAAAATTGGACCTCCTAAATACCAAGTCCTCCACCCCACAATTCTTTAAGGAAAATGGGGCTTGAGTGATACATCATTTTAAAACTCCTTACAAGTACTTTATAAGCCTAGAATATAAATTCAATATCTTCATCAACTACAAAATGGCGGTACTTTAAATATTACCCAAATACCTGATTGGGATGGTCGTATTTCGAAACTAATAAAGTTAGATGTATTTCATGGGTTTTTTTCTTTGAGCTCTTTTAAAGATCTTTTATTGGTAATATAATATACAGGGTGCTTCATTAAAAAATATACACTTTTTATCCTACCCTGTATATTATCAATTGTATCACCATTAAAAAGATTTTTAAAAGAGCTTTAAGAAAAATACCATATTAAGTACATCTAACTTTATTAGTTTTAGCCATCCCAATCAGGTATTTGGACAATTTTAAAAGTACCGCCATTTTGTAGTAGGTGAAGATATTGACTTTATATTCTGGGGTTATAAAGTACTTGTCAGGAGACTTTAAAATTATTATCACTCTACCCCCCTTCTCATTTAATAATTTTGGGGTTGGTTGCCCTGGAAGTAAGAGGTTAAAAGAGTCAAGTTTTTTGTAAAAACGTTTCCCCTCAATGGATCGCGTGCTAAGGTATGTACATACAGTAAAGTGCTTTACACTCTGCGCCCTCTATTATCGGATCCATTGGTCAGACAAAAAATGCTTAAAATCAAATTTGTAAAGAATTTTGTGTTCTACAACTTTTATAATAATTATAAATGCGATTAGAAGTAAAGCAAACGAGATATTCGCAAAATACTGATTTTTTGACATTTGACCTGTCATATTTTGATTTCCTTACACGATATCATAGGGGATTTTTAGGAGAGTATTTTTTGTACCAAGATAAAGGTATGTACAGATATTCAGTCTATTCCGTGAGATTCCGAGGTGGGAGTTTAAATTAATTGGGCTAATAATCAATTGTTAAAAAGATAGTACCATAACAAAGTTTTTTTTACTAAATTCTTAAAAAAAGTGAATGATATTCTTGCAGAGTGATTCAGATATTGCGGACATCCCTAAAATGGCAGTTTTCATACGACCATGTGTGTCCTGTTAACGTTGTTTACTCGAATTGTTTACCGCTTATATTAAATCTAATTCCTTGATTTAGGTTCTAGAATCTCTAATACGAAAAGGAGCCCCATTGAACGAGAAAACAAAGAATTTTGACTCCCTTACATCTAGCTGCTGACAATTCACACTACGATCTAATGGACGTATTATTAAGAAATGGAGCCAAGGTATTTGAATTTTCGTCTTTCTTAATTCTATTAGGAAATTCTTCAGATTTATTAAATAACTAAGGTTATTCTCGTTGAGCATATGAGGAATTTGTAGGTAAATGCCCTGGATGGACTCAGGACAAACGGCACTTCACCGATGCGCTAGGGAAGACAATGTTCAAGCTTGTAGAATTCTACTTTCTTACAATGTTGATTCTGCCATAGTTTCCCTACAGGGCTATACAGCATCACAAGTAGCTTCGGAGAATGTTCTTAAAATTTTACAAGGTATGTATTATTTTTTAAGTAAGGATTCAGTGCAACACTATTTACCAGGAATAAAAAAAATAAGAATTTGGATTTTACCTATCTTTTAGGCTTTTTATTAGACATAAAAAATTCTAAATCTAAATCTACAAAATCTTCTAATAACAATAATGGGCTTATATAACAGTATATTCTTTATTTTGCAGATCCACCTGCTGTTCCACCTGATGTGGAAACGCAACTTTTAGAGGCTGCTAAAGCTGGAGATTTGGATCAAGTCCAGAGGTACTTGGGTTCATATCCACATATTGTGAATAGCAGGTAAATTATTATCTCCGTAAAAATGATTTACAGTCTGTCCTCGAACTAATGGTACATAGAAGAACCACAGATTTCTTATGCCAAAATATAAGGATTTAGTCAAATATATTTATATCCAAAAGTTGATAATAAGGAAGATACAGGGTATCAGAGTAAAAAAATATTTTAAATTTATTTTAATAATTTTTGCTGTGCTTTGAATATTGTAATAAAACTCGGTATTTTGTGGGATTTTTGACATGAACTGTTTGAATCTTTTTGTGCAAACTAGGGGGTGCTACCAACTCCACTTTAAATTTCTTTAAAATGCCGCAACTTTTTGTGCTAACCTGTATGCCTGGGCATATAAGGGTGCTTTTGAGGCTTTGAACCCCCCTAGCGTGATGGAGAAGGTATATTCATGTTAGAAAGCTTTATTTAGTTGTGTTTTTAATGCATATCGTTATGTAGACCCCTTTTCCCCCTTAGCATCCGTGAAGAAACAAAAGGAACATGTTTTAGTAACAAAAATCAGTAATATCAAAGACAATTGTAGTTTTACTATAGACCCAGAACAATGCTAAATTCTTGGTCATCAGCTTGGACGCTCGCTTCGGGAATTTATGAAGCGGGTATCCATCGAGTACACACGTAAACAGTAGGTATAATTTACCGCTTCATAAATTTAGTCAAGCTAGAGTCCAAACTAATGACCAAAAATTTAGCATTGTTCTGGAAGTCTATAGTGAAACTACAATTGTCTTTGGTAATATGTAGTTTTTTTTGCTCTTCAGAAAAAATTTTATTGCAAATTTCTTCGCGTTAAAACCCCCGTAAAAAGGCTATAAATACGCCTGTGCCTGCATGTACCATCCCATGCTTTCTACACAAAAAGATAAACTTTGTAATAATCGCTCTAAGCAACCGTTTTCAAGATAATTGAGTTTAAATTGTTTGGTCCAAGAGAAAAATTTGCAGCTTATTGGCTATAACTACAACGGCCATATCATTACGGGATATAATCCCGGGATCCCGCCCTTTTACAATCCCGAAATCTTCGGGATTAAATTCCTTGAATACCGGGATTTTCGGGATCAAAAATAAGTTTTATTTTTTCAAAATGGTATTGCATAGAACGAAACGCACTTAGTTTTCCTGTCAATTTATCGAGTTGTCAATGCCAGTATAAACAAAAAGTCAGCCATTTTTATTTCCCAGCTGATTTTAGTCAGACGCATCACGCAAGTTATTAGTATTTTGCATTGAAATATGTTTATCTAAAGTATATTTCTGATATTTTACTTGTTATTATTTATAGGGTTTATTATGGCCTTAAGCCTTGTAAAGACTTGGATATAATCGGGACAACATTGTCGGCGGACTGTATCTTGTTCGAAAAATTTTTCAGCAACAAAGTTGGCCAACATTTGCAGATGCAAGTTTTTCGCATCCACACTATTTTTAAAGCTCGTACAAACCTGCCAAAGTTTTCCATATTAAAGGGAAAACAGGCGACTTGCCGATTCCTTGGATGGAAACGCCCACCGATGTTGCCATGACGTTTGCAACAAGTCGGCCGACCGATGTGCAACATTGAAGATACAGTCGGCCAACAAATGTTTTCGCCGATTGTATCCAAGTCTGTAAGTGGCTTTAAGTTTGTTGTATTGTATTACAAATGTTTAAATGCGATCGAATAGAGGTTATAAGAGGGTACACGTATGTCGATGCTGCAGAAATATAGTTTTGTTTTTATTTTTAAAGGTACCTAATCAAGACGACTGTAAAAATGTCATTATCAAAAAAATTTGTATCAATTTAATTTTTCTATATTTTAATTAATTTGTTTTTTTGCTTTGAAGGGAAAACTTCTTTGTTCATCAAATTTTTTTCTATTTTTAAAGAAAGTTTAAATATAAAAGTTAATTTTTGAATTATTTTCGCATTTTTGTACTCTACCCTCAAATCCCGGAGCTATCTCGGTATTGTCTGTGCCCAGTCCCGGAATTGAAAAAAGGTTCGGGATTATAGTCCCTACACATCATATATGAATGATTTAATGTATTCTCCCAAATACTTTTGGTTGAACTAAACAATTTCAAAGCAAATATCTCGAAAACAGTTGTGCCGAAAGAGTAGGAGAACTTACGGGTTTACTTACATGCAGAGTAGCACAAAAAGTTGCTTTAGAGAAATTAGAGTAGTGTAGTTAGCGCCGTCTTGTGTACATATAAAAATTAATATTAAATTTGAATAGTTCATGTCAAAACACCCCTAGATACCAAGTTTCATATTCAATATCCGAACGTATCAAAAAGTATTGAAATAAATTAAAACTATTTATTTTTGCTTTGACACCCTCCCTCGGACACCCTGTATCGTCCTTATTATCAGATTTTGGATTTAGGTATGTTTGGTTAAATCCTTAATATTTTGGCATGTGGATTTTTTGTATACTTCTAATTAGCGGACACCCTGTAGCTGAGAAGTAAATTAATTGATGAAAAATGAACACAGAATACTTACATGTGGATTCTATCAATTACTATTTGTTTCCAGGTAGTTTTGATAGCTTAATAATTATGATTTTAATAATCTTTTTTAGGGATTTAGATGGAAGGCATTCAACCCCTCTCCATTTTGCTTCCGGATACAACAGGGTTCAAGTGGTTGAATTTTTGTTACAACAAGGCGCGGATGTCCATGCTAAAGACAAGGGGTAAAATAATATTTTATTGTAACTTTTTAATAATGTTTTGTATTAAAGGTCAAATTAATGTTAAAAAATATCCAACAGATGTTTAACTCTTGAAAAATAGTATGAATGTTTATTGCATCTAATCAATAAATTTTTCGTATAAAAAAGTGCAGAATAGTTCAGAAGTGCTACTAACAATAAGGTGGCAAACTTTTACATAGCCCCACAAAATAAGGTCATACACAAGAGTCAGATATATGTTTCCCACCTATTTTTCGACGCTGAATCTGATTACGAGGTCAGAAATGGCCCTACCCGCCTGGAATTGGCCCCACTGGCCGAAAATGTCCTCTATAAGGCCTGAAATCGACCAACGACTTTCCGAGCACTGTATGAGTTCCAGATTTTAAAAGTACATAAAAATACCAGTGTCGCAATTGGGACGTCAAAAACACAATTTTCTGGCTCCTTTGGGGTCATTTTTCCAGTCCCAAACAGGAAATTTCACTTGGCCATAAACCTGGCGAGCACAGTCTAAGAAACAGAATTTAAAACTATATAAAAACCTCACTGTCGCGATTGGCACGTCCAAAATACGATTTTTCAGATCATTTTCACAATCTACTAGGCTACAAAATTTATAAGTACATAAAAATCCCTCTTGCTATTGCTCCGTCTGAAACTCGATTTTCCAGCCCCTTAGGGGTCATCATTTTCCCGGTTACAAACTGGGAATAATTTCAAGACGCCAAAAACTTTTCGCGCAAAGTGTAAGGTCCAGACTTCAAATGTACATGACAATATTACTGTTGTAATTGCTACCTCTGAAACACAATTATCCGGACCCTAAGGGGTCATTTTTCCCGTCCCAAACAGGAAATTTCCGTTAGCCGTAGACCTGTAGAGCACAAATCCGGCTTTTGATTCAGAATGTACACTCGGTCCCGCCATATCCCGAAAAGCGTATTTCAAGGCCATTTCTGAGCTCGGCATCGGATTCAGCATAGAAAAGTACATGGGTATACATATATATGTCTGACTCTTGTGTATGAACTGTTTTTTTGTGGGGCTCTGTTATTGTATTGGGGATCATATATTCGCTTTGTCGCAAGGCGATTTCATTTAGCAATACAAGAATATTTTCCAGTGGTTTGGTTCCTTTACACAATGCCTGTTCCTATGGCCATTATGAAGTAACAGAGTTACTAGTAAAGCATGGTGCCAGTGTAAATGTTGCAGATTTGTGGAAATTTACACCATTACATGAAGCGGCTGCCAAAGGCAAATATGAAATTGTCAAACTTCTCTTAAAGGTAAGTAAAATATTTCTTTGTTTTGTAGGTACATACCGGGTAAATTTTTTTATTAGTAAACTTGCACAGCAATAATGATTTTTTTTATTTTATTTTTTTAGGCCCCAATTGGTTTAAACATTTTTTTAGGCCCCAATTGGTTTCAACATTGTTTTTGTAATAATAATACCGATGACCTCAAAGCAATGCGTAAAAATCTTAATAGGTTGAGGCATAGATTGATCGGTCTGATGATGTAGACATCAGGGCAGAGTATATTAAAACCAAGTACTTATACCGTAGAAAAATTAAAGAATGCAAAGCAAAGTACCACAATAACATTCTTAAAACGGCAAAAAACTTTAATAAAACAGCGTGGAACATTATAAATAGTTATACTAATAAAAATAAAATTAATCATCCAATATCTAAAACTTTGGATGAATTTAATAACTTTTGTACCACCATGGTGGATGACATAATACAGGGAATCCCTAAAAGTAATCTGGACCCGACCAAGTGCATAAAAAGGGGGGTCAGTAATTCATTTTTTCTAAAGCCCTGCACAGAGGCGGAAATTCACACTATAATAAAAATCTAAAGTGCTCATCTAGCTCTGATGCCTACAGTGTCAGTACCGATATCATAAAAACTGCAATTGACATAATCTCTGCACCAGTGGCCCACTTAACAAACGCCTGTATGGAAAAGGGGATATTCCCCCAGTCATTGAAATTAGGAAAGGTCATACCTATCTTAAAAAAGGCGATCCAGACTGCTTCGACAATTACAAATTTATAACAATTACTCCCATAATATCTAAAATTATGGAGATTGCCTTAAAAGACAGAATAACAGAGTTTCTGGAATCAAACATGATATTGCATAGGAGACACTATGGTTTTCGGGCTTCAGGATCAACTACACAGGCTGTCACAGATATAACTCACGCTGCTCTCAGAGATTTGGATGTGGGAGTCTGTACGATGGCTGTCATGTGTGACCTATCTAAGGCGTTTGACAGTGTGTCCCACGACATTCTACTCAGTAAACTGGACAGGTACGGAATCAGGGGATACCGCTCGACCTCATTAAATCATTTTTATCCAATAGGGAACAATACATTGTTATAAACAGCGCCAAATCAGGTATTAAGGAGGTTAAGCATGGGGTGCCCCAGGGCTCTGTGCTTGGACCGGTACTATTCATTATTTACATGAACGATCTTCCTGACTATCTGGAGAAAAGCGATGCTTACCTCTATGCAGATGATACCACTCTTCTGTGTAGGGGGCAATCGATCATCTGAGTGGGTTGTCGGGGGACGCATTGGCGGAGGCCAAGGAATGGTTTAGTGCTAACCATCTTGCCCTGAATCAAAATAAGACACACAAAATGGCCTGGACAGGTAAAAGGGGTGAAACATCGACAGATGATAAAAGCATCAAATTGCTTGGGTTTAGCCTGGATCCTCAGTTAAACTGGAGAAATCATGTTTCTTTATTGTTGTCTAAATTATCTAGAGCTCGGTTTGTGATCGGAAGATTGAGAGAAGTGGTATCTATAGAGGTCTTGAAAAAAGCTTACTTCGGACTAGCGCACTGTCATCTAACCTACGGGGTTCTGGTGTGGGGTGCGAGTGTAGGCGCACCTGAGGTATTGACAGCACAGAAAAAAAAATTATCCGAGCAATGTGTGGTGTCGCATATAACGAACATGCTCGACCACTGTTTATAGCCCTTAAAATAATGACTGTTACCGGTGCATATATATTAGAGGCAATTTTATGGGTACATAAAAATAAAAGCAATTTTAAAAGCGGAGCAGAGATACATGAATATCATACTAGGGCTAAAAATCTGTTAAGACTACCCAGGGTAAATCTGTGCAGAACGGACACCGGAGGGGAATCACTACTTGTTAAGATATACAATAAAATACCCACGGATTGGAAAACATTTAACATGAAAATATTAAAAAGGAAAGTCAGAGGCTTTCTCATCTCCAAGAGTTTTTATAAAATTGACGAGTTTATGAATTGGACGGGCGAATGGAAGTGACGATTTATTTCTGTGTTCTGTTTGTTCTTCTTTAAGCTAAGTTACACATGTTTTTTTAAACTGTCTGTACCTTTTACAACTTTAATATTGTGTTGACCTTAAAGTTAAGTTATATTTGTTTTTTAAATTTGTCTTTACTTTTTACAATTTTACTATTGTGTTGACGTACCAAAACAAATGTATTTTATGTATTTTTGTATGATTTATGGTGAATAAAATATGAATATGAATATGAATAT